>JAPVXF010000046.1:0-100000 GCA_030064385.1 Melaleuca quinquenervia
CTCTTAGATTGACCAAGAGGAGACCAACACGCTTAGTTTGGACAAAGAGGAGACAAACACTCTTAGATTAGATCAAGATGAGACGAACTCCCGTAGATTGGACCAAGAGGAGACGAACTCTCCTAGATTGGAATAAGATGAGACGAATTCCAATAGATTGCACAAAGAGGAGACGAACTCTTTTAGATTGGATCAAGATGAGACGAACTTGGCTAGAATGGACAAAGAAAAGACGAACTCTCTTAGAATGACCAAGAGGAGACCAACATGCTTAGTTTGGACAAATTGGACACGAACTCTCTTAGATTGGATCAAGATGAGACGAACTCCCCTAGATTGGACCAAGAGGAGACAAACTCTCTTAGTTTGGACAAACAGGAGACGAACACTCTTAGATTGGATCAAGATTGAACGAACTCCCATAGATTGGACCAAGAGTAGACGAACTCTCTTAGATTGGATGATTGGATGAAGATGAGATGAACTCCCATAGATTGGACCAGGAGGATACCAACAATCCTAGATTAGATCAAGAGGAGACAAACTCTCTTAGATTGGACAAAGAGGAGACGAACTCTCTTAGATTGGACCGAGATCGATTTACTCCTTTAGATTGGACCAAGAGGAGGCGAGCTCTCTTAGATTGACCAAGAGGAGACCAACACGCTTAGTTTGGACAAAGATGAGACGAACTCTGTTAGATTGGATCAAGAAAAGACGAACTCGGTTAGATTGGACCAAGAGGCGACGAACTCTCTTAGATTGGATCAAGATGTGACTAACTTGCTTAGAATGGACCAAGAGGAGACGAACTCTCTTAGATTGACCAAGAGGGGACCAACACGCTTAGTTTAGACAAAGAGGAGACGAACTCTCTTAGATTGGATCAAGATGAGACGGACTCCCATAGATTGGACCAAGAGGGCACGAACTCTCTTAGATTGGATGAAGAGGAGAGAAACTCTCTTAGTTTGGACAAAGATGAGACGAACTCTGTTAGATTGGATCAAGAAAAGACGAACTCGGTTAGAATAGACCAAGAGAAGACGAACTCTCTTAGATTGACCAAGAGGAGACCAACACGCTTCGTTTGGACAAAGAGGAGACAAACTCTCTTAGATTGGATCAAGATGAGACGAACTCCCATAGATTGGACCAAGAGGAGACGAACTCTCTTAGATTGGATGAAGATGAGATGAACTCCTATAGATCGCACAAAGAGGAGACGAACTCATTTAGATTGGATCAAGATGAGACGAACTTGGTTAGAAAGGACTAAGAGGAGACGAACTCTCTTAGATTGGATCAAGATGAGACGAACTTGGTTAGAACGGACCAAGAGAAGACGAACTCTCTTAGATTGACCAAGAGGAGACCAACACGATTCGTTTGGACAAAGAGGAGACGAACTCTCTTAGATTGGATCAAGATGAGACGAACTCCCACAGATTGGACCAAGAGGAGACGAACTCTCTTAGATTGGACCAAGATGAGACGAAATTGGTTAGAATGGACCAAGAGGAGACGAACTCTCTTAGATTGAACAAGAGGAGACCAACACTCTTAGTTTGGACAAAGAGGAGACGAACTCTGTTAGATTGGATCAAGAAAAGTCGAACTCGGTTTGATAGGACCAAGCGGAGACAAACTCTCTTAGTTTGGACAAAGAGGAGACGAACTCTCTTAGATTGGATCAAGATGAGACGAACTTGGTTGGAATGGACCAAGAGAAGACGAACTCTCTTAGATTGACCAAGAGGAGACCAACACGCTTCGTTTGGACAAAGAGGAGACGAACTCTCTTAGATTGGAACAAGATGAGACGAACTTCCACAGATTGGACCAAGAGGAGACAAACTCTCTTAGTTTGGACAAAGAGGAGACAAACTCTCTTAGATTGGATCAAGATTAAACTAACTCCCTTAGATAGGACCAAGAGTAGACGAACTCTCTTAGATTGTACCAAGAGTAGAAGAACTCTCTTAGATTGGATGAAGATGAGACGAACTCCCATAGATTGGACCAAGAGGAGACGAACTCTCTTAGATTGGATTAAGATGAGATGAACTCCAATATATTGGACCAAGATGGGACGAACTCTCTTAGAGAGGATCAAGACGAGACGAACTTAGTTAGAATGGACCAAGAGGAAACGAACTCTCTTAGATTGGGTCAAGATGAGACGAACTTGGTTAGAATGGACAAAGAAAAGACGAACTCTCTTAGATTGACCAAGAGGAGACCAACACGCTTAGTTTGGACAAACAGGAGACGAACTCTCTTAGATTGGATCAAGATGTGACGAACTCCCCTAGATTGGACCAAGAGGAGACAAACTCTCTTAGTTTGGACAAAGAGCAGACGAACACTCTTAGATTGGATCAAGATTGATCGAACTCCCATAGATCGGACCAAGAGTAGACGAACACTCTTAGATTGGATGATTGGACGAAGATGAGACGAACTCCCATAGATTGGACCAAGAGGAGACCAACTATCGTAGATTGGATCAAGAGGAGACGAACTCTCTTAGATTGGACAAAGAGGAGACGAACTCTCTTATATTGGACCAAGATGAGATGAATTCCCTTTGATTGGACCAAGAGGAGACGAACTCTCTTAGATTGACCAAGAGGAGACCAACACGCTTAATTTGGACAAAGAGGAGACGAACTATGTTAGATTGGATCAAGAAAAGACGAACTCGGTTAGATTGGACCAAGAGGAGACGAACTCTCTTAGAATGGATCAAGATGAGAAGAACTTGGTTAGAATGGACCAAGAGAAGACGAACTCTCTTAGATTGGATCACGATGAGATGAACTTGGTTAGAATGGACCAAGAGGAGACGAACTCTCTTAGATTGGATCAAGATGAGACGAACTTGGTTAGAATGGACAATGAAAAGACGAACTCTCTTAGATTGACCAAGAGGAGACCAAGATGGGACGAACTCTCTTAGATTGGATCAAGATGAGACGAACTTGGTAAGAATGGACCAAGAGGAGACGAACTCTCTTAGATTGGATTTAGATGAGACGAACTCGGTTAGAATGGACAAAGAAAAGACGAACTATCTTAGATTGACCAAGAGGAGACCAACACGCTTAGTTTGGACAAAGTGGAAACGAACACTCTTAGATTGGATCAAGATTGAACGAACTCCCATAGATTGGACCAAGAGTAGACGAACTCTCTTAGATTGGACGATTGGATGAAGATGAGATGAACTCCCATAGATTGGACCAAGAGGAGACCAACTATCATAGATTGGATCATGAGAAGACGAACTCTCTTAGATTGGACAAAGAGGAGATGAACTCTATTAGATTGGACCAAGATGAGATGAACTCCCTTAGATTGGACCAAGAGAAGACGAACTCTCTTGGAATGACCAAGAGGAGACCAACATGCTTAGTTTGGACAAAGATGAGAAGAACTCTGTTAGATTGGATCAAGAAAAGACGAAGTCGGTAAGATTGGACCAAGAGGAGACAAACTCTCTTAGATTGGATCAAGATGTGACTAACTTGCTTAGAATGGACCAAGAGGAGACGAACTCTCTTAGATTGACCAAGAGGAGACCAACACGCTTAGTTTGAACAAAGAGGAGACGAACTCTGTTAGATTGGATCAATAAAAGACGAAGTCAGTTAGAATGGACCAAGAGGAGACGAACTCTCTTAGATTGGATCAAGATGAAACGAACTTGGTTAGAATGGGCCAACAGAAGACGAACTCTCTTAGATTGACCAAGAGGAGCCCAACACGCTTAGTTTGGACAAAGAGGAGACAAACTCTCTTAGATTGGATCAAGATGTGACGAACTCCCATAGATTGGACCAAGAGGAGACGAACTTTCTTAGATTTGATTAAGATGAGACGAACTCCAATAGATTGGACAAAGAGGAGACGAACTCTTTTAGATTGGATCAAGATGAGACGAACTTGGTTAGAATGGACCAAGAGGAGACGAACTCTCTTAGATTTGATCAAGATGAGATGAACTTGGTTAGAATGAACCAAGAGAGGACGAACTCTCTTAGATTGACCAAGAGGAGACCAACACGCTTCGTTTGGACAAAGAGGAGACGAACTCTCTTAGATTGGATCAAGATGAGACCAACTCCCACAGATTGGACCAAGAGGAGACGAACTCTCTTAGATTGGATCATGATGAGACGAAATTGGTTAGAATGGACCAAGAGGAGACGAACTCTCTTAGATTGAACAAGAGGAGACCAACACGCTTCGTTTGGACAAAGAGGAGACGAACTCTCTTAGATTGGAACAAGATGAGACGAACTCCCACAGATTGGACCAAGAGGAGACTAACTCTCTTAGTTTGGACAAAGAGGAGACAAACTCTCTTAGATTGGATCAAGATAAAACTAACTCTCATAGATAGGACCACGAGTAGACGAACTCTCTTAGATTGTACCAAGAGTAGAAGAACTCTCTTAGATTGGATGAAGATGAGACGAACTCCCATAGATTGGACCAAGAGGAGACGAACTCTCTTAGATTGGTTAAGATGAGATGAACTCCAACAGATTGGACCAAGATGGGACGAACTCTCTTAGAGAGGATCAAGACGAGATGAACTTAGTTAGAATGGACCAAGAGGAAACGAACTCTCTTAGATTGGTTCAAGATGAGACGAACTTGGTTAGAATGGACAAAGAAAAGACGAACTCTCTTAGATTGACCAAGAGGAGACCAACACGCTTAGTTTGGACAAACTGGTGACGAACTCTCTTAGATTGGATCAAGATGTGACGAACTCCCATAGATTGGACCAAGAGGAGACAAACTCTCTTAGTTTGGACAAAGAGCAGACGAACACTCTTAGATTGGATCAAGATTGAACGAACTCCCATAGATCGGACCAAGAGTAGACGAACACTCTTAGATTGGATGATTGGACGAAGATGAGACGAACTCTCATAGATTGGACCAAGAGGAGACCAACTATCGTAGATTGGATCAAGAGGAGACGAACTCTCTTCGATTGGACAAAGAGGAGACGAACTTGGTTAGAATGGACAAAGAAAAGACGAACTCTCTTAGATTGACCAAGAGGAGACCAAGATGGGACGAACTCTCTTAGATTGGATCAAGATGAGACGAACTCTCTTAGATTGGATTAAGATGAGATGAACTCCAATAGATTGGACCAAGATGGGACGAACTCTCTTAGAGAGGATCAAGACGAGACGAACTTAGTTAGAATGGACCAAGAGGAAACGAACTCTCTTAGATTGGATCAAGATGAGACGAACTTGGTTAGAATGGACAAAGAAAAGACGAACTCTCTTAGATTGACCAAGAGGAGACCAAGATGGGACGAACTCTCTTAGATTGGATCAAGATGAGACGAACTCTCTTAGATTGGATTAAGATGAGATGAACTCCAATAGATTGGACCAAGATGGGATGAACTCTCATAGAGAGGATCAAGACGAGACGAACTTAGTTAGAATGGACCAAGAGGAAACGAACTCTCTTAGATTGGATCAAGATGAGACGAACTTGGTTAGAATGGACAAAGAAAAGACGAACTCTCTTAGATTGACCAAGAGGAGACCAACACGCTTAGTTTGGACAAACTGGAGACGAACTCTCTTAGATTGGATCAAGATGTGACGAACTCCCATAGATTGGACCAAGAGGAGACAAACTCTCTTGGTTTGGACAAAGAGCAGACGAACACTCTTAGATTGGATCAAGATTGAACGAACTCCCATAGAACGGACCAAGAGTAGACGAACACTCTTAGATTGGATGATTGGACGAAGATGAGACAAACTCCCATAGATTGGACCAAGAGGAGACCAACTATCGTAGATTGAATCAAGAGGAGACGAACTCTCTTAGATTGGACAAAGAGGAGACGAACTTGGTTAGAATGGACAAAGAAAAGACGAACTCTCTTAGATTGACCAAGAGGAGACCAAGATGGGACGAACTCTCTTAGATTGGATCAAGATGAGACGAAATCTCTTAGATTGGATTAAGATGAGATGTACTCCAATAGATTGGACCAAGATGGGACGAACTCCCTTAGAGAGGATCAAGACGAGACGAACTTAGTTAGAATGGACCAAGAGGAAACGAACACTCTTAGATTGAATCAAGATGAGACGAACTTGGTTAGAATGGACAAAGAAAAGACGAACTCTCTTAGATTGACCAAGAGAAGACCAAGATGGGACGAACTCTCTTAGATTGGATCAAGATGAGACGAACTCTCTTAGATTGGATCACGATGAGATGAACTTGGTTAGAATGGACCAAGAGGAGACGAACTCTCTCAGATTGGATCAAGATGAGACGATCTTGGTTAGAATGGACAAAGAAAAGACGAACTCTCTTAGAATGACCAAGAGGAGACCAAGATGGGACGAACTCTCTTAGATTGGATCAAGATGAGACGAACTCTCTTAGATTGGATCACGATGAGATGAACTTGGTTAGAATGGACCAAGAGGAGACGAACTCTCTTAGATTGGATCAAGATGAGACGAACTTGGTTAGAATGGACAAAGAAAAGACGAACTCTCTTAGATTGACCAAGAGGAGACCAAGATGGGACGAACTCTCTTAGATTGGATCAAGATGAGACGAACTCTCTTAGATTGGATCACGATGAGAGGAACTTGGTTAGAATGGACCAAGAGGAGACGAACTCTCTTAGATTGGATCAAGATGAGACGAACTTGGTTAGAATGGACAAAGAAAAGACGAACTCTCTTAGATTGACCAAGAGGAGACCAAGATGGGACGAACTCTCTTAGATTGGATCAAGATGAGACGAACTCTCTTAGATTGGATCACGATGAGATGAACTTGGTTAGAATGGACCAAGAGGAGACGAACTCTCTTAGATTGGATCAAGATGAGACGAACTTGGTTAGAATGGACAAAGAAAAGACGAACTCTCTTAGATTGACCAAGAGGAGACCAAGATGGGACGAACTCTCTTAGATTGGATCAAGATGAGACGAACTCTCTTAGATTGGATTAAGATGAGATGAACTCCAATAGATTGGACCAAGATGGGAGGAACTCTCTTAGAGAGGATCAAGACGAGACGAACTTAGTTAGAATGGACCAAGAGGAAACGAACTCTCTTAGATTTGATCCAGATGAGACGAACTTGGTTAGAATGGACAAAGAGAAGACGAACTCTCTTAGATTGGATCACGATTAGACGAACTTGGTTAGAATGGACCAAGAGGAGACGAACTCTCTTAGATTGGATCAAGAAGAGACGAACTCGGTTAGAATGGACAAAGAAAAGACGAACTCTCTTAGATTGACCAAGAGGAGACCAAGATGGGACGAACTCTCTTAGATTGGATCAAGATGAGACGAACTCTCTTAGATTGGATCACGATGAGATGAACTTGGTTAGAATGGACCAAGAGGAGACGAACTCTCTTAGATTGGATCAAGATGAGACGAACTTGGTTAGAATGGACAAAGAAAAGACGAACTCTCTTAGATTGACCAAGAGGAGACCAAGATGGGACGAACTCTCTTAGATTGGATCAAGATGAGACGAACTCTCTTAGATTGGATTAAGATGAGATGAACACCAATAGATTGGACCAAGATGGGACGAACTCTCTTAGAGAGGATCAAGACGAGACGAACTTAGTTAGAATGGACCAAGAGGAAACGAACTCTCTCTGATTGGATCAAGATGAGACGAACTTGGTTAGAATGGACAAAGAATAGACGAACTCTCTTAGATTGACCAAGAGGAGACCAACATGGGACGAACTCTCTTAGATTGGATCAAGATGAGACGAACTTGGTAAGAATGGACCAAGAAGAGGCGAACTCTCTTAGATTGGATTTAGATGAGACAAACTCGGTTAGAATGGACAAAGAAAAGACGAACTATCTTAGATTGACCAAGAGGAGACCAACACGCTTAGTTTGGACAATGTGGAAACGAACACTCTTAGATTGGATCAAGATTGAACGAACTCCCATAGATTGGACCAAGAGTAGACGAACTCTCTTAGATTGGACGATTGGATGAAGATGAGATGAACTCCCATAGATTGGACCAAGAGGAGACCAACTATCATAGATTGGATCAAGAGGAGACGAACTCTCTTAGATTGGACAAAGAGGAGATGAACTCTATTAGATTGGACCAAGATGAGATGAACTCCCTTAGATTGGACCAAGAGAAGACGAACTCTCTTGGAATGACCAAGAGGAGACCAACATGCTTAGTTTGGACAAAGATGAGAAGAACTCTGTTAGATTGGATCAAGAAAAGACGAAGTCGGTAAGATTGGACCAAGAGGAGACAAACTCTCTTAGATTGGATCAAGATGTGACTAACTTGCTTAGAATGGACCAAGAGGAGACGAACTCTCTTAGATTGACCAAGAGGAGACCAACACGCTTAGTTTGGACAAAGAGGAGACGAACTTTGTTAGATTGGACCAAGAAAAGACGAAGTCGGTTAGAATGGACCAAGAGGAAACGAACTCTCTTAGATTGGATCAAGAGGAAACGAACTTGGTTAGAATGGACCAAGAGGAGACGAACTATCTTAGATTGGATCAAGATGAGACGAACTTGGTTAGAATGGACAAAGAAAAGACGAACTCTCTTAGATTGACCAAGAGGAGACCAAGATGGGACGAACTCTCTTAGATTGGATCAAGATGAGACGAACTTGGTAAGAATGGACCAAGAGGAGACGAACTCTCTTAGATTGGATTTAGATGAGACGAACTTGGTTAGAATGGAAAAAGAAAAGACGAACTCTCTTAGATTGACCAAGAAGAGACCAACACGCTTAGTTTGGACAAAGTGGAGACGAACACTCTTAGATTGGATCAAGATTGAATGAACTCCCATAGATTGGACCAAGAGTAGACGAACTCTCTTAGATTGGACGATTGGATGAAGATGAGATGAACTCCCATAGATTGGACTAAGAGGAGACCAACTATCATAGATTGGATCAAGAGGAGACGAACTCTCTTAGATTGGACAAAGAGGAGATGAACTCTATTAGATTGGACCAAGATGAGATGAACTCCCTTAGATTGGACCAAGAGAAGACGAACTCTCTTGGAATGACCAAGAGGAGACCAACATGCTTAGTTTGGACAAAGATGAGAAGAACTCTGTTAGATTGGATCAAGAAAAGACGAAGTCGGTAAGATTGGACCAAGAGGAGACAAACTCTCTTAGATTGGATCAAGATGTGACTAACTTGCTTAGAATGGACCAAGAGGAGACGAACTCTCTTAGATTGACCAAGAGGAGACCAACACGCTTAGTTTGGACAAAGAGGAGACGAACTTTGTTAGATTGGAACAAGAAAAGACGAAGTCGGTTAGAATGGACCAAGAGGAAACGAACTCTCTTAGATTGGATCAAGAGGAAACGAACTTGGTTAGAATGGACCAAGAGGAGACGAACTATCTTAGATTGGATCAAGATGAGACGAACTTGGTTAGAATGGACAAAGAAAAGACGAACTCTCTTAGATTGACCAAGAGGAGACCAAGATGGGACGAACTCTCTTAGATTGGATCAAGATGAGACGAACTTGGTAAGAATGGACCAAGAGGAGACGAACTCTCTTAGATTGGATTTAGATGAGACGAACTTGGTTAGAATGGAAAAAGAAAAGACGAACTCTCTTAGATTGACCAAGAAGAGACCAACACGCTTAGTTTGGACAAAGTGGAGACGAACACTCTTAGATTGGATCAAGATTGAATGAACTCCCATAGATTGGACCAAGAGTAGACGAACTCTCTTAGATTGGACGATTGGATGAAGATGAGATGAACTCCCATAGATTGGACTAAGAGGAGACCAACTATCATAGATTGGATCAAGAGGAGACGAACTCTCTTAGATTGGACAAAGAGGAGATGAACTCTATTAGATTGGACCAAGATGAGATGAACTCCCTTAGATTGGACCAAGAGAAGACGAACTCTCTTGGAATGACCAAGAGGAGACCAACATGCTTAGTTTGGACAAAGATGAGAAGAACTCTGTTAGATTGGATCAAGAAAAGACGAAGTCGGTAAGATTGGACCAAGAGGAGACAAACTCTCTTAGATTGGATCAAGATGTCACTAACTTGCTTAGAATGGACCAAGAGGAGACGAACTCTCTTAGATTGACCAAGAGGAGACCAACACGCTTAGTTTGGACAAAGAGGAGACGAACTCTGTTAGATTGGATCAAGAAAAGACGAAGTCGGTTAGAATGGACCAAGAGGAAACGAACTCTTTTAGATTGGATCAAGATGAAACGAACTTGGTTAGAATGGGCCAACAGAAGACGAACTCTCTTAGATTGACCAAGAGGAGCCCAACACGCTTAGTTTGGACAAAGAGGAGACAAACTCTCTTAGATTGGATCAAGATGTGACGAACTCCCATAGATTGGACCAAGAGGAGACGAACCCTCTTAGATTGGATGAAGATGAGACGAACTCCTATAGATTGCACAAAGAGGAGACGAACTCATTTAGATTGGATAAAGATGAGACGAACTTGGTTAGAAGGGACCAAGAGGAGACGAACTCTCTTAGATTGGACCAAGATGAGACGAACTTAGTTAGAACGGACCAAGAGAAGACGAACTCTCTTAGATTGACCAAGAGGAGACCAACACGCTTCGTTTGGACAAAGAGGAGACGAACTCTCTTAGATTGGATCAAGATGAGACGAACTCTCTCAGATTGGATTAAGATGAGATGAACTCCAATAGATTGGACCAAGATGGGACGAACTCTCTTAGAGAGGATCAAGACGAGACGAACTTAGTTAGAATGGACCAAGAGGAAACGAACTCTCTTAGATTGGATCAAGATGAGACGAACTTGGTTAGAATGGACAAAGAAAAGACGAACTCTCTTAGATTGATCAAGAGGAGACCAAGATGGGACGAACTCTCTTAGATTGGATCACGATGAGATGAACTTGGTTAGAATGGACCAAGAGGAGACGAACTCTCTTAGATTGGATCAAGATGAGACGAACTTGGCTAGAATGGACAAAGAAAAGACGAACTCTCTTAGATTGACCAAGAGGAGACCAAGATGGGACGAACTCTCTTAGATTGGATCAAGATGAGACGAACTCTCTTAGATTGGATTAAGATGAGATGAACTCCAATAGATTGGACCAAGATGGGAGGAACTCTCTTAGAGAGGATCAAGACGAGACGAACTTAGTTAGAATGGACCAAGAGGAAACGAACTCTCTTAGATTGGATCAAGATGAGACGAACTTGGTTAGAATGGACAAAGAGAAGACGAACTCTCTTAGATTGGATCACGATGAGACGAACTTGGTTAGAATGGACCAAGAGGAGACGAACTCTCTTAGATTGGATCAAGATGAGACGAACTCGGTTAGAATGGACAAAGAAAAGTCGAACTCTCTTAGATTCACCAAGAGGAGACCAAGATGGGACGAACTCTCTTAGATTGGATCAAGATGAGACGAACTCTCTTAGATTGGATCACGATGAGATGAACTTGGTTAGAATGGACCAAGAGGAGACGAACTCTCTTAGATTGGTTCAAGATGAGACGAACTCGGTTAGAATGGACAAAGAAAAGACGAACTCTCTTAGATTGACCAAGAGGAGACCAAGATGGGACGAACTCTCTTAGATTGGATCAAGATGAGACGAACTCTCTTAGATTGGATCACGATGAGATGAACTTGGTTAGAATGGACCAAGAGGAGACGAACTCTCTTAGATTGGATCAAGATGAGACGAACTTGGTTAGAATGGACAAAGAAAAGACGAACTCTCTTAGATTGACCAAGAGGAGGCCAAGATGGGACGAACTCTCTTAGATTGGATCAAGATGAGACGAACTCTCTTAGATTGGATTAAGATGAGATGAACTCCAATAGATTGGACCAAGATGGGACGAACTCACTTAGAGAGGATCAAGACGAGACGAACTTGGTTAGAATGGACCAAGAGGAAACGAACTCTCTTAGATTGGATCAAGTTGAGACGAACTTGGTTAGAATGGACAAAGAAAAGACGAACTCTCTTAGATTGACCAAGAGGAGACCAAGATGGGACGAACTCTCTTAGATTGGATCAAGATGAGACGAACTTGGTAAGAATGGACCAAGAAGAGAC
Organism: Melaleuca quinquenervia; assembly: GCA_030064385.1. Lineage (NCBI taxonomy): Eukaryota > Viridiplantae > Streptophyta > Magnoliopsida > Myrtales > Myrtaceae > Melaleuca > Melaleuca quinquenervia. The sequence continues at coordinate 12,169 of JAPVXF010000046.1, forward strand.
GAACTCTCTTAGATTGGATTTAGATGAGACGAACTCGGTTAGAATGGACAAAGAAAAGACGAACTATCTTAGATTGACCAAGAGGAGACCAACACGCTTAGTTTGGACAAAGTGGAAACGAACACTCTTAGATTGGATCAAGATTGAACGAACTCCCATAGATTGGACCAAGAGTAGACGAACTCTCTTAGATTGGACGATTGGATGAAGATGAGATGAACTCCCATAGATTGGACCAAGAGGAGACCAACTATCATAGATTGGATCAAGAGGAGACGAACTCTCTTAGATTGGAGAAAGAGGAGATGAACTCTATTAGATTGGACCAAGATGAGATGAACTCCCTTAGATTGGACCAAGAGGAGACGAGCTCTCTTAGATTGACCAAGAGGAGACCAACACGCTTAGTTTGGACAAAGATGAGAAGAACTCTGTTAGATTGGATCAAGAAAAGACGAACTCGGTTAGATTGGACCAAGAGGAGACAAACTCTATTAGATTGGATCAAGATGTGACTAATTTGCTTTGAATGGACCAAGAGGAGACGAACTCTCATAGATTGGACCAAGAGGAGACAGACCAACACGCTTCGTTTGGACAAAGGGGAGACGAACTCTCTTTGATTGGCTTAAGATGAGATGAACTCCAATAGATTGGTCCAAGATGGGAGGAACTCTCTTAGATTTGATCAAGATGAGACGAACTTGGTTAAAATGGACCAAGAGGAGACGAACTCTCTTAGATTGGATCAAGATGAGAAGAACTTGGTTAGAATGGACCAAGAGAAGACGAACTCTCTTAGATTGGATCACGATGAGATGAACTTGGTTAGAATGGACCAAGAGGAGACGAACTCTCTTAGATTGGATCAAGATGAGACGAACTCGGTTAGAATGGACAAAGAAAAGACGAACTCTCTTAGATTGACCAAGAGGAGACCAAGATGGGACGAACTCTCTTAGATTGGATCAAGACGAGACGAACTCTCTTAGATTGGATCACGATGAGATGAACTTGGTTAGAATGGACCAAGAGGAGACGAACTCTCTTAGATTGGATCAAGATGAGACGAACTTGGTTAGAATGGACAAAGAAAAGACGAACTCTCTTAGATTGAGCAAGAGGAGACCAAGATGGGACGAACTCTCTTAGATTGGATCAAGATGAGACGAACTTGGTAAGAATGGGCCAAGAGGAGACGAACTCTCTTAGATTGGATTTAGATGAGACGAACTTGGTTAGAATGAAAAAAGAAAAGACGAACACGCTTAGTTTGGACAAAGTGGAGACGAACACTCTTAGATTGGATAAAGATTGAATGAACTCCCATAGATTGGACCAAGAGTAGACGAACTCTCTTAGATTGGACGATTGGATGAAGATGAGATGAACTCCCATAGATTGGACTAAGAGGAGACCAACTATCATAGATTGGATCAAGAGGAGACGAACTCTCTTAGATTGGACAAAGAGGAGATGAACTCCATTAGATTGGACCAAGATGAGATGAACTCCCTTAGATTGGACAAAGATGAGAAGAAGAACTCTCTTGGAATGACCAAGAGGAGACCAACATGCTTAGTTTAGACAAAGATGAGAAGAACTCTGTTAGATTGGATCAAGAAAAGACGAACTCGGTAAGATTGGACCAAGAGGAGACAAACTCTCTTAGATTGGATCAAGATGTGACTAACTTGCTTAGAATAGACCAAGAGGAGACGAACTCTCTTAGATTGACCAAGAGGAGACCAACACGCTTAGTTTGGACAAAGAGGAGACGAACTCTGTTAGATTGGATCAAGAAAAGACGAAGTCGGTTAGAGTGGACCAAGAGGAGACAAACTCTCTTAGATTGGATCAAGATGAAACGAACTTGGTTAGAATGGGCCAACAGAAGACGAACTCTCTTAGATTGACCAAGAGGAGCCCCACACGCTTAGTTTGGACAAAGAGGAGACAAACTCTCTTAGATTAGATCAAGATGTGACGAACTCCCATAGATTGGACCAAGAGGAGACGAACTCTCTTAGATTTGATTAAGATGAGACGAACTCCAATAGATTGGACAAAGAGGAGACGAACTTGGTAAGAATGGACCAAGAGGAGACGAACTCTCTTAGATTGGATTTAGATGAGACGAACTCGGTTAGAATGGAAAAAGAAAAGACGAACTCTCTTAGATTGACCAAGAAGAGACCAACACGCTTAGTTTGGACAAAGTGGAGACGAACACTCTTAGATTGGATCAAGATTGAATGAACTCCCATAGATTGGACCAAGAGTAGACGAACTCTCTTAGATTGGACGATTGGATGAAGATGAGATGAACTCCCATAGATTGGACTAAGAGGAGACCAACTATCATAGATTGGATCAAGAGGAGACGAACTCTCTTAGATTGGACAAAGAGGAGATGAACTCTATTAGATTGGACCAAGATGAGATGAACTCCCTTAGATTGGACCAAGAGAAGACGAACTCTCTTGGAATGACCAAGAGGAGACCAACATGCTTAGTTTGGACAAAGATGAGAAGAACTCTGTTAGATTGGATCAAGAAAAGACGAAGTCGGTAAGATTGGACCAAGAGGAGACAAACTCTCTTAGATTGGATCAAGATGTCACTAACTTGCTTAGAATGGACCAAGAGGAGACGAACTCTCTTAGATTGACCAAGAGGAGACCAACACGCTTAGTTTGGACAAAGAGGAGACGAACTCTGTTAGATTGGATCAAGAAAAGACGAAGTCGGTTAGAATGGACCAAGAGGAAACGAACTCTTTTAGATTGGATCAAGATGAAACGAACTTGGTTAGAATGGGCCAACAGAAGACGAACTCTCTTAGATTGACCAAGAGGAGCCCAACACGCTTAGTTTGGACAAAGAGGAGACAAACTCTCTTAGATTGGATCAAGATGTGACGAACTCCCATAGATTGGACCAAGAGGAGACGAACCCTCTTAGATTGGATGAAGATGAGACGAACTCCTATAGATTGCACAAAGAGGAGACGAACTCATTTAGATTGGATAAAGATGAGACGAACTTGGTTAGAAGGGACCAAGAGGAGACGAACTCTCTTAGATTGGACCAAGATGAGACGAACTTAGTTAGAACGGACCAAGAGAAGACGAACTCTCTTAGATTGACCAAGAGGAGACCAACACGCTTCGTTTGGACAAAGAGGAGACGAACTCTCTTAGATTGGATCAAGATGAGACGAACTCTCTTAGATTGGATTAAGATGAGATGAACTCCAATAGATTGGACCAAGATGGGACGAACTCTCTTAGAGAGGATCAAGACGAGACGAACTTAGTTAGAATGGACCAAGAGGAAACGAACTCTCTTAGATTGGATCAAGATGAGACGAACTTGGTTAGAATGGACAAAGAAAAGACGAACTCTCTTAGATTGATCAAGAGGAGACCAAGATGGGACGAACTCTCTTAGATTGGATCACGATGAGATGAACTTGGTTAGAATGGACCAAGAGGAGACGAACTCTCTTAGATTGGATCAAGATGAGACGAACTTGGCTAGAATGGACAAAGAAAAGACGAACTCTCTTAGATTGACCAAGAGGAGACCAAGATGGGACGAACTCTCTTAGATTGGATCAAGATGAGACGAACTCTCTTAGATTGGATTAAGATGAGATGAACTCCAATAGATTGGACCAAGATGGGAGGAACTCTCTTAGAGAGGATCAAGACGAGACGAACTTAGTTAGAATGGACCAAGAGGAAACGAACTCTCTTAGATTGGATCAAGATGAGACGAACTTGGTTAGAATGGACAAAGAGAAGACGAACTCTCTTAGATTGGATCACGATGAGACGAACTTGGTTAGAATGGACCAAGAGGAGACGAACTCTCTTAGATTGGATCAAGATGAGACGAACTCGGTTAGAATGGACAAAGAAAAGTCGAACTCTCTTAGATTCACCAAGAGGAGACCAAGATGGGACGAACTCTCTTAGATTGGATCAAGATGAGACGAACTCTCTTAGATTGGATCACGATGAGATGAACTTGGTTAGAATGGACCAAGAGGAGACGAACTCTCTTAGATTGGTTCAAGATGAGACGAACTCGGTTAGAATGGACAAAGAAAAGACGAACTCTCTTAGATTGACCAAGAGGAGACCAAGATGGGACGAACTCTCTTAGATTGGATCAAGATGAGACGAACTCTCTTAGATTGGATCACGATGAGATGAACTTGGTTAGAATGGACCAAGAGGAGACGAACTCTCTTAGATTGGATCAAGATGAGACGAACTTGGTTAGAATGGACAAAGAAAAGACGAACTCTCTTAGATTGACCAAGAGGAGGCCAAGATGGGACGAACTCTCTTAGATTGGATCAAGATGAGACGAACTCTCTTAGATTGGATTAAGATGAGATGAACTCCAATAGATTGGACCAAGATGGGACGAACTCACTTAGAGAGGATCAAGACGAGACGAACTTGGTTAGAATGGACCAAGAGGAAACGAACTCTCTTAGATTGGATCAAGTTGAGACGAACTTGGTTAGAATGGACAAAGAAAAGACGAACTCTCTTAGATTGACCAAGAGGAGACCAAGATGGGACGAACTCTCTTAGATTGGATCAAGATGAGACGAACTTGGTAAGAATGGACCAAGAAGAGACGAACTCTCTTAGATTGGATTTAGATGAGACGAACTCGGTTAGAATGGACAAAGAAAAGACGAACTATCTTAGATTGACCAAGAGGAGACCAACACGCTTAGTTTGGACAAAGTGGAAACGAACACTCTTAGATTGGATCAAGATTGAACGAACTCCCATAGATTGGACCAAGAGTAGACGAACTCTCTTAGATTGGACGATTGGATGAAGATGAGATGAACTCCCATAGATTGGACCAAGAGGAGACCAACTATCATAGATTGGATCAAGAGGAGACGAACTCTCTTAGATTGGAGAAAGAGGAGATGAACTCTATTAGATTGGACCAAGATGAGATGAACTCCCTTAGATTGGACCAAGAGGAGACGAGCTCTCTTAGATTGACCAAGAGGAGACCAACACGCTTAGTTTGGACAAAGATGAGAAGAACTCTGTTAGATTGGATCAAGAAAAGACGAACTCGGTTAGATTGGACCAAGAGGAGACAAACTCTATTAGATTGGATCAAGATGTGACTAATTTGCTTTGAATGGACCAAGAGGAGACGAACTCTCATAGATTGGACCAAGAGGAGACAGACCAACACGCTTCGTTTGGACAAAGGGGAGACGAACTCTCTTTGATTGGCTTAAGATGAGATGAACTCCAATAGATTGGTCCAAGATGGGAGGAACTCTCTTAGATTTGATCAAGATGAGACGAACTTGGTTAAAATGGACCAAGAGGAGACGAACTCTCTTAGATTGGATCAAGATGAGAAGAACTTGGTTAGAATGGACCAAGAGAAGACGAACTCTCTTAGATTGGATCACGATGAGATGAACTTGGTTAGAATGGACCAAGAGGAGACGAACTCTCTTAGATTGGATCAAGATGAGACGAACTCGGTTAGAATGGACAAAGAAAAGACGAACTCTCTTAGATTGACCAAGAGGAGACCAAGATGGGACGAACTCTCTTAGATTGGATCAAGACGAGACGAACTCTCTTAGATTGGATCACGATGAGATGAACTTGGTTAGAATGGACCAAGAGGAGACGAACTCTCTTAGATTGGATCAAGATGAGACGAACTTGGTTAGAATGGACAAAGAAAAGACGAACTCTCTTAGATTGAGCAAGAGGAGACCAAGATGGGACGAACTCTCTTAGATTGGATCAAGATGAGACGAACTTGGTAAGAATGGGCCAAGAGGAGACGAACTCTCTTAGATTGGATTTAGATGAGACGAACTTGGTTAGAATGAAAAAAGAAAAGACGAACACGCTTAGTTTGGACAAAGTGGAGACGAACACTCTTAGATTGGATAAAGATTGAATGAACTCCCATAGATTGGACCAAGAGTAGACGAACTCTCTTAGATTGGACGATTGGATGAAGATGAGATGAACTCCCATAGATTGGACTAAGAGGAGACCAACTATCATAGATTGGATCAAGAGGAGACGAACTCTCTTAGATTGGACAAAGAGGAGATGAACTCCATTAGATTGGACCAAGATGAGATGAACTCCCTTAGATTGGACAAAGATGAGAAGAAGAACTCTCTTGGAATGACCAAGAGGAGACCAACATGCTTAGTTTAGACAAAGATGAGAAGAACTCTGTTAGATTGGATCAAGAAAAGACGAACTCGGTAAGATTGGACCAAGAGGAGACAAACTCTCTTAGATTGGATCAAGATGTGACTAACTTGCTTAGAATAGACCAAGAGGAGACGAACTCTCTTAGATTGACCAAGAGGAGACCAACACGCTTAGTTTGGACAAAGAGGAGACGAACTCTGTTAGATTGGATCAAGAAAAGACGAAGTCGGTTAGAGTGGACCAAGAGGAGACAAACTCTCTTAGATTGGATCAAGATGAAACGAACTTGGTTAGAATGGGCCAACAGAAGACGAACTCTCTTAGATTGACCAAGAGGAGCCCCACACGCTTAGTTTGGACAAAGAGGAGACAAACTCTCTTAGATTAGATCAAGATGTGACGAACTCCCATAGATTGGACCAAGAGGAGACGAACTCTCTTAGATTTGATTAAGATGAGACGAACTCCAATAGATTGGACAAAGAGGAGACGAACTTGGTAAGAATGGACCAAGAGGAGACGAACTCTCTTAGATTGGATTTAGATGAGACGAACTCGGTTAGAATGGAAAAAGAAAAGACGAACTCTCTTAGATTGACCAAGAAGAGACCAACACGCTTAGTTTGGACAAAGTGGAGACGAACACTCTTAGATTGGATCAAGATTGAATGAACTCCCATAGATTGGACCAAGAGTAGACGAACTCTCTTAGATTGGACGATTGGATGAAGATGAGATGAACTCCCATAGATTGGACTAAGAGGAGACCAACTATCATAGATTGGATCAAGAGGAGACGAACTCTCTTAGATTGGACAAAGAGGAGATGAACTCTATTAGATTGGACCAAGATGAGATGAACTCCCTTAGATTGGACCAAGAGAAGACGAACTCTCTTGGAATGACCAAGAGGAGACCAACATGCTTAGTTTGGACAAAGATGAGAAGAACTCTGTTAGATTGGATCAAGAAAAGACGAAGTCGGTAAGATTGGACCAAGAGGAGACAAACTCTCTTAGATTGGATCAAGATGTCACTAACTTGCTTAGAATGGACCAAGAGGAGACGAACTCTCTTAGATTGACCAAGAGGAGACCAACACGCTTAGTTTGGACAAAGAGGAGACGAACTCTGTTAGATTGGATCAAGAAAAGACGAAGTCGGTTAGAATGGACCAAGAGGAAACGAACTCTTTTAGATTGGATCAAGATGAAACGAACTTGGTTAGAATGGGCCAACAGAAGACGAACTCTCTTAGATTGACCAAGAGGAGCCCAACACGCTTAGTTTGGACAAAGAGGAGACAAACTCTCTTAGATTGGATCAAGATGTGACGAACTCCCATAGATTGGACCAAGAGGAGACGAACCCTCTTAGATTGGATGAAGATGAGACGAACTCCTATAGATTGCACAAAGAGGAGACGAACTCATTTAGATTGGATAAAGATGAGACGAACTTGGTTAGAAGGGACCAAGAGGAGACGAACTCTCTTAGATTGGACCAAGATGAGACGAACTTAGTTAGAACGGACCAAGAGAAGACGAACTCTCTTAGATTGACCAAGAGGAGACCAACACGCTTCGTTTGGACAAAGAGGAGACGAACTCTCTTAGATTGGATCAAGATGAGACGAACTCTCTTAGATTGGATTAAGATGAGATGAACTCCAATAGATTGGACCAAGATGGGACGAACTCTCTTAGAGAGGATCAAGACGAGACGAACTTAGTTAGAATGGACCAAGAGGAAACGAACTCTCTTAGATTGGATCAAGATGAGACGAACTTGGTTAGAATGGACAAAGAAAAGACGAACTCTCTTAGATTGATCAAGAGGAGACCAAGATGGGACGAACTCTCTTAGATTGGATCACGATGAGATGAACTTGGTTAGAATGGACCAAGAGGAGACGAACTCTCTTAGATTGGATCAAGATGAGACGAACTTGGCTAGAATGGACAAAGAAAAGACGAACTCTCTTAGATTGACCAAGAGGAGACCAAGATGGGACGAACTCTCTTAGATTGGATCAAGATGAGACGAACTCTCTTAGATTGGATTAAGATGAGATGAACTCCAATAGATTGGACCAAGATGGGAGGAACTCTCTTAGAGAGGATCAAGACGAGACGAACTTAGTTAGAATGGACCAAGAGGAAACGAACTCTCTTAGATTGGATCAAGATGAGACGAACTTGGTTAGAATGGACAAAGAGAAGACGAACTCTCTTAGATTGGATCACGATGAGACGAACTTGGTTAGAATGGACCAAGAGGAGACGAACTCTCTTAGATTGGATCAAGATGAGACGAACTCGGTTAGAATGGACAAAGAAAAGTCGAACTCTCTTAGATTCACCAAGAGGAGACCAAGATGGGACGAACTCTCTTAGATTGGATCAAGATGAGACGAACTCTCTTAGATTGGATCACGATGAGATGAACTTGGTTAGAATGGACCAAGAGGAGACGAACTCTCTTAGATTGGTTCAAGATGAGACGAACTCGGTTAGAATGGACAAAGAAAAGACGAACTCTCTTAGATTGACCAAGAGGAGACCAAGATGGGACGAACTCTCTTAGATTGGATCAAGATGAGACGAACTCTCTTAGATTGGATCACGATGAGATGAACTTGGTTAGAATGGACCAAGAGGAGACGAACTCTCTTAGATTGGATCAAGATGAGACGAACTTGGTTAGAATGGACAAAGAAAAGACGAACTCTCTTAGATTGACCAAGAGGAGGCCAAGATGGGACGAACTCTCTTAGATTGGATCAAGATGAGACGAACTCTCTTAGATTGGATTAAGATGAGATGAACTCCAATAGATTGGACCAAGATGGGACGAACTCACTTAGAGAGGATCAAGACGAGACGAACTTGGTTAGAATGGACCAAGAGGAAACGAACTCTCTTAGATTGGATCAAGTTGAGACGAACTTGGTTAGAATGGACAAAGAAAAGACGAACTCTCTTAGATTGACCAAGAGGAGACCAAGATGGGACGAACTCTCTTAGATTGGATCAAGATGAGACGAACTTGGTAAGAATGGACCAAGAAGAGACGAACTCTCTTAGATTGGATTTAGATGAGACGAACTCGGTTAGAATGGACAAAGAAAAGACGAACTATCTTAGATTGACCAAGAGGAGACCAACACGCTTAGTTTGGACAAAGTGGAAACGAACACTCTTAGATTGGATCAAGATTGAACGAACTCCCATAGATTGGACCAAGAGTAGACGAACTCTCTTAGATTGGACGATTGGATGAAGATGAGATGAACTCCCATAGATTGGACCAAGAGGAGACCAACTATCATAGATTGGATCAAGAGGAGACGAACTCTCTTAGATTGGAGAAAGAGGAGATGAACTCTATTAGATTGGACCAAGATGAGATGAACTCCCTTAGATTGGACCAAGAGGAGACGAGCTCTCTTAGATTGACCAAGAGGAGACCAACACGCTTAGTTTGGACAAAGATGAGAATAACTCTGTTAGATTGGATCAAGAAAAGACGAACTCGGTTAGATTGGACCAAGAGGAGACAAACTCTATTAGATTGGATCAAGATGTGACTAATTTGCTTTGAATGGACCAAGAGGAGACGAACTCTCATAGATTGGACCAAGAGGAGACAGACCAACACGCTTCGTTTGGACAAAGGGGAGACGAACTCTCTTTGATTGGCTTAAGATGAGATGAACTCCAATAGATTGGTCCAAGATGGGAGGAACTCTCTTAGATTTGATCAAGATGAGACGAACTTGGTTAAAATGGACCAAGAGGAGACGAACTCTCTTAGATTGGATCAAGATGAGAAGAACTTGGTTAGAATGGACCAAGAGAAGACGAACTCTCTTAGATTGGATCACGATGAGATGAACTTGGTTAGAATGGACCAAGAGGAGACGAACTCTCTTAGATTGGATCAAGATGAGACGAACTCGGTTAGAATGGACAAAGAAAAGACGAACTCTCTTAGATTGACCAAGAGGAGACCAAGATGGGACGAACTCTCTTAGATTGGATCAAGACGAGACGAACTCTCTTAGATTGGATCACGATGAGATGAACTTGGTTAGAATGGACCAAGAGGAGACGAACTCTCTTAGATTGGATCAAGATGAGACGAACTTGGTTAGAATGGACAAAGAAAAGACGAACTCTCTTAGATTGAGCAAGAGGAGACCAAGATGGGACGAACTCTCTTAGATTGGATCAAGATGAGACGAACTTGGTAAGAATGGGCCAAGAGGAGACGAACTCTCTTAGATTGGATTTAGATGAGACGAACTTGGTTAGAATGAAAAAAGAAAAGACGAACACGCTTAGTTTGGACAAAGTGGAGACGAACACTCTTAGATTGGATAAAGATTGAATGAACTCCCATAGATTGGACCAAGAGTAGACGAACTCTCTTAGATTGGACGATTGGATGAAGATGAGATGAACTCCCATAGATTGGACTAAGAGGAGACCAACTATCATAGATTGGATCAAGAGGAGACGAACTCTCTTAGATTGGACAAAGAGGAGATGAACTCCATTAGATTGGACCAAGATGAGATGAACTCCCTTAGATTGGACAAAGATGAGAAGAAGAACTCTCTTGGAATGACCAAGAGGAGACCAACATGCTTAGTTTAGACAAAGATGAGAAGAACTCTGTTAGATTGGATCAAGAAAAGACGAACTCGGTAAGATTGGACCAAGAGGAGACAAACTCTCTTAGATTGGATCAAGATGTGACTAACTTGCTTAGAATAGACCAAGAGGAGACGAACTCTCTTAGATTGACCAAGAGGAGACCAACACGCTTAGTTTGGACAAAGAGGAGACGAACTCTGTTAGATTGGATCAAGAAAAGACGAAGTCGGTTAGAGTGGACCAAGAGGAGACAAACTCTCTTAGATTGGATCAAGATGAAACGAACTTGGTTAGAATGGGCCAACAGAAGACGAACTCTCTTAGATTGACCAAGAGGAGCCCCACACGCTTAGTTTGGACAAAGAGGAGACAAACTCTCTTAGATTAGATCAAGATGTGACGAACTCCCATAGATTGGACCAAGAGGAGACGAACTCTCTTAGATTTGATTAAGATGAGACGAACTCCAATAGATTGGACAAAGAGGAGACGAACTCTTTTAGATTGGATCAAGATGAGACGAACTTGGTTAGAATGGACCAAGAGGAGAAGAACTCTCTTAGATTGGATCAAGATGAGACGAACTTAGTTAGAACGGACCAAGAGAAGACGAACTCTCTTAGATTGACCAAGAGGAGACCAACACGCTTCGTTTGGACAAAGAGGAGACGAACTCTCTTAGATTGGATCAAGATGAGACGAACTCCCACAGATTGGACCAAGAGGAGACGAACTCTCTTTGATTGGATCATGATGAGACGAAATTGGTTAGAAGGGACCAAGAGGAGACGAACTCTCTTAGATTGAACAAGAGGAGACCAACACGCTTAGTTTGGACAAAGAGGAGACGAACTCTGTTAGATTGGATCAAGAAAAGACGAACTCGGTTAGATTGCACCAAGAGGAGATGAACACTCTTAGATTGGATCAAGATGAGACGAACTTGGTTAGAATGGACCAAGAGAGGACGAACTCTCTTAGATTGACCAAGAGGAGACCAACACGCTTCGTTTGGACAAAGGGGAGACGAACTCTCTTTGATTGGCTTAAGATGAGATGAACTCCAATAGATTGGTCCAAGATGGGACGAACTCTCTTAGATCGGATCAAGATGAGACGAACTTGGTTAAAATGGACCAAGAGGAGACGAACTCTCTTAGATTGGATCACGATGAGACGAACTTGGTTAGAATCGACCAAGAGGAGAACTCTCTTAGATTGGATCAAGATGAGACGAACTTGGTTACAATGGACAAAGAAAAGAAGAACTCTCTTAGATTGACCAAGAGGAGACCAAGATGGGACGAACTCTCTTAGATTGGATCAAGATGAGACGAACTTGGTAAGAATGGACCAAGAGGAGAAGAACTCTCTTAGATTGGATTTAGATGAGACGAACTTGGTTAGAATGGAAAAAGACAAGACGAACTCTCTTAGATTGACCAAGAGGAGACCAACACGCTTAGTTTGGACAAAGATGAGAAGAACTCTGTTAGATTGGATCAAGAAAAGACGAACTCTGTTAGATTGGACCAAGAGGAGACAAACTCTATTAGATTGGATCAAGATGTGACTAACTTGCTTAGAATGGACCAAGAGGAGACGAACTCTCTTAGATTTGATTAAGATGAGACGAACTCCAAATTGGACAAAGAGGAGACGACTTGGTTAGATTGGATCAAGATGAGACGAACTTGGTTAGAATGGACCAAGAGTAGACGAACTCTCTTAGATTGGATCAAGATGAGACGAACTTGGTTAGAATGGACCAAGAGAGGACGAACTCTCTTAGATTGACCAAGAGGAGACCAGCACGCTTCGTTTGGACAAAGGGGAGACGAACTCTCTTTGATTGGCTTAAGATGAGATGAACTCAAATAGATTGGTCCAAGATGGGACAAAATCTCTTAGTTTGGATCAAGATGAGGCGAACTTGGTTAAAATGGACCCAGAGGAGACGAACTCTCTTAGATTGGATCACGATGAGACGAACTTGGTTAGAATGGACCAAGAGGAGACGAACTCTCTTAGATTGGATCAAGACGAGACGAACTTGGTTAGAATGGACAAAGAAAAGACGAACTCTTTTAGATTGACCAAGAGGAGACCAAGATGGGACGAACTCTCTTAGATTGGATCAAGATGAGACGAACTTGGTATGAATGGACCAAGAGGAGACGAACTCTCTTAGATTGGATTTAGATGAGACGAACTTGGTTAGAATGGAAAAAGAAAAGACGAACTCTCTTAGATTGACCAAGAGGAGACCAACACGCTTAGTTTGGACAAAGTGGAGACGAACACTCTTAGATTGGATCAAGATTGAACGAACTCCCATAGATTGGACCAAGAGTAGACGAACTCTCTTAGATTGGATCAAGTTGTGACGAACTCCCATAGATTGGACCAAGAGGAGACGAACTCTCTTAGATTTGATTAAGATGAGACGAACTCCAATAGATTGGACAAAGAGGAGACGAACTCTTTTAGATTGGATCAAGATGAGACGAACTTGGTTAGAATGGACCAAGAGGAGACGAACTCTCTTAGATTGGATCAGGATGAGACGAACTTGGTTAGAATGGACCAAGAGAGGACGAACTCTCTTAGATTGACCAAGAGGAGACCAACACGCTTCATTTGGACAAAGTGGAGACGAACTCTCTTAGATTGGATCAAGATGAGACGAACTCCCACAGATTGGACCAAGAGGAGACGAGCTCTCTCAGATTGGATCATGATGAGACGAAATTGGTTAGAATGGACCAAGAGGAGACGAACTCTCTTAGATTGAACAAGAGGAGACCAACACGCTTAGTTTGGACAAAGAGGAGACGAACTCTGTTAGATTGGATCAAGAAAAGACGAACTCGGTTAGATTGCACCAAGAGGAGACGGACTCTCTTAGATTGGATCAAGATGAGACGAACTTGGTTAGAATGGACCAAGAGAGGACGAACTCTCTTAGATTGACCAAGAGGAGACCAACACGCTTCGTTTGGACAAAGGGGAGACGAACTCTCTTTGATTGGCTTAAGATGAGATGAACTCCAATAGATTGGTCCAAGATGGGACGAACTCTCTTAGATTGGATCAAGATGAGACGAACTTGGTTAAAATGGACCAAGAGGAGACGAACTCTCTTAGATTGGATCAAGATGAGAAGAACTTGGTTAGAATGGACAATGAGGAGACGAACTCTGTTAGATTGGATCAAGAAAAGACGAAGTCGGTTAGAATGGACCAAGAGGAGGCAAACTCTCTTAGATTGGATCAAGATGAAACGAACTTGGTTAGAATGGGCCAACAGAAGACGAACTCTCTTAGATTGACCAAGAGGAGCCCAACACGCTTAGTTTGGACAAAGAGGAGACAAACTCTCTTAGATTAGATCAAGATGTGACGAACTCCCATAGATTGGACCAAGAGGAGACGAACTCTCTTAGATTTGATTAAGATGAGACGAACTCCAATAGATTGGACAAAGAGGAGACGAACTCTTTTAGATTGGATCAAGATGAGACGAACTTGGTTAGAATGGACCAAGAGGAGAAGAACTCTCTTAGATTGGATCAAGATGAGACGAACTTAGTTAGAACGGACCAAGAGAAGACGAACTCTCTTAGATTTACCAAGAGGAGACCAACACGCTTCGTTTGGACAAAGAGGAGACGAACTCTCTTATATTGGATCAAGATGAGACGATCTCCCACAGATTGGACCAAGAGGAGACGAACTCTCTTAGATTGGATCATGATGAGACGAAATTGGTTAGAATGGACCAAGAGGAGACGAACTCTCTTAGATTGGATCAAGACGAGACGAACTTGGTTAGTATGGACAAAGAAAAGACGAACTCTATTAGATTGACCAAGAGGAGACCAAGATGGGACGAACTCTCTTAGATTGGATCAAGATGAGACGAACTTGGTATGAATGGACCAAGAGGAGACGAACTCTCTTAGATTGGATTTAGATGAGACGAACTTGGTTAGAATGGAAAAAGAAAAGACGAACTCTCTTAGATTGACCAAGAGGAGACCAACACGCTTAGTTTGGACAAAGTGGAGACGAACACTCTTAGATTGGATCAAGATTGAACGAACTCCCATAGATTGGACCAAGAGTAGACGAACTCTTTTAGATTGGATCAAGTTGTGACGAACTCCCATAGATTGGACCAAGAGGAGACGAACTCTCTTAGATTTGATTAAGATGAGACGAACTCCAATATATTGGACAAAGAGGAGACGAACTCTTTTAGATTGGATCAAGATGAGACGAACTTGGTTAGAATGGACCAAGAGGAGACGAACTCTCTTAGATTGGATCAGGATGAGACGAACTTGGTTAGAATGGACCAAGAGAGGACGAACTCTCTTAGATTGACCAAGAGGAGACCAACACGCTTCATTTGGACAAAGTGGAGACGAACTCTCTTAGATTGGATCAAGATGAGACGAACTCTCACAGATTGGACCAAGAGGAGACGAGCTCTCTCAGATTGGATCATGATGAGACGAAATTGGTTAGAATGGACCAAGAGGAGACGAACTCTCTTAGATTGAACAAGAGGAGACCAACACGCTTAGTTTGGACAAAGAGGAGACGAACTCTGTTAGATTGGATCAAGAAAAGACGAACTCGGTTAGATTGCACCAAGAGGAGACGAACTCTCTTAGATTGGATCAAGATGAGACGAACTTGGTTAGAATGGACCAAGAGAGGACGAACTCTCTTAGATTGACCAAGAGGAGACCAACACGCTTCGTTTGGACAAAGGGGAGACGAACTCTCTTTGATTGGCTTAAGATGAGATGAACTCCAATAGATTGGTCCAAGATGGGACGAACTCTCTTAGATTGGATCAAGATGAGACGAACTTGGTTAAAATGGACCAAGAGGAGACGAACTCTCTTAGATTGGATCAAGATGAGAAGAACTTGGTTAGAATGGACAATGAGGAGACGAACTCTGTTAGATTGGATCAAGAAAAGACGAAGTCGGTTAGAATGGACCAAGAGGAGACAAACTCTCTTAGATTGGATCAAGATGAAACGAACTTGGTTAGAATGGGCCAACAGAAGACGAACTCTCTTAGATTGACCAAGAGGAGCCCAACACGCTTAGTTTGGACAAAGAGGAGACAAACTCTCTTAGATTAGATCAAGATGTGACGAACTCCCATAGATTGGACCAAGAGGAGACGAACTCTCTTAGATTTGATTAAGATGAGACGAACTCCAATAGATTGGACAAAGAGGAGACGAACTCTTTTAGATTGGATCAAGATGAGACGAACTTGGTTAGAATGGACCAAGAGGAGAAGAACTCTCTTAGATTGGATCAAGATGAGACGAACTTAGTTAGAACGGACCAAGAGAAGACGAACTCTCTTAGATTTACCAAGAGGAGACCAACACGCTTCGTTTGGACAAAGAGGAGACGAACTCTCTTATATTGGATCAAGATGAGACGATCTCCCACAGATTGGACCAAGAGGAGACGAACTCTCTTAGATTGGATCATGATGAGACGAAATTGGTTAGAATGGACCAAGAGGAGACGAACTCTCTTAGATTGAACAAGAGGAGACCAACACGCTTAGTTTGGACAAAGAGGAGACGAACTCTGTTAGATTGGATCAAGAAAAGACGAACTCGGTTTGATTGCACCAAGAGGAGACGAACTCTCTTAGATTGGATCAAGATGTGACTAACTTGCTTAGAATGGACCAAGAGGAGACGAACTCTATTAGATTGTCCAAGAGGAGACCAACACGCTTAGATGGAACAAAGAGGAGACGAACTCTGTTAGATTGGATCAAGAAAAGACGAACTCGGTTAAAATGGACCAAGAGGAGACTAACTCTCTTAGATTGGATCAAGATGAGACGAACTTGGTTAGAATGGACCAAGAGAAGACGAACTTGGTTAGAATGGACCAACACTCTTCGTTTGAACAAAGAGGAGACGAACTCTCTTAGATTGGATCAAGATGAGACGAACTCCCACAGAATGGACCAAGGGGAGACGAACTCTCTTAGATTGGATCATGATGAGACGAAATTCGTTAGAATGGACCAAAAGGAGACGAACTCTCTTAGATTGAACAAGAGGAGACCAACACGCTTAGTTTGGACAAAGAGGAGACGAACTCTGTTAGATTGGATCAAGAAAAGACGAACTCGGTTAGATTGGACCAAGAGGAGACGAACTCTCTTAGATTGGATCAAGATGTGACTAACTTGCTTAGAATGGACCAAGAGGAGACGAACTCTCTTAGATTGACCAAGCGGAGACCAACACGCTTAGTTTGCACAAAGAGGAGACGAACTCTGTTAGATTGGATCAAGAAAAGACGAACACGGTTAGAATTAACCAAGAGGAGAAGAACTCTCTTAGATTGGATCAAGATGAGACGAACTTGGTTAGAATGGGCCAACAGAAGACGAACTCTCTTAGATTGGATCACGATGAGAAGAACTTGGTTAGAATGGACAATGAGAAGACGAACTCTCTTAGATTGGATCACGATGAGACGAACTTGGTTAGAATAGACCAAGAGGAGAACTCTCTTAGATTGGATCAAATTGAGACGAACTTGGTTAGAATGGACAAAGAAAAGAAGAACTCTCTTAGATTGACCAAGAGGAGACCAAGATGGGACGAACTCTCTTAGATTGGATCAAGATGAGACGAACTTGGTAAGAATGGACCAAGATGAGACGAACTCTCTTAGATTGGATTAAGATGAGACGAACTTGGTTAGAATGGAAAAAGAAAAGACGAACTCTCTTAGATTGACCAAGAGGAGACCAACACGCTTAGTTTGGACAAAGATGAGAAGAACTCTGTTAGACTGGATCAAGAAAAGACGAACTCGGTTAGATTGGACCAAGAGGAGACAAACTCTATTAGATTGGATCATGATGTGACTAACTTCCTTAGAATGGACCAAGAGGAGACGAACTCTCATAGATTGGACCAAGAGGAGACCAACACGCTTCGTTTGGACAAAGGAGAGACGAACTCTCTTTGATTGGCTTAAGATGAGATGAACTCCAATAGATTGGTCCAAGATGGGACGAACTCTCTTAGATTTGATCATGATGAGACGAACTTGGTTAAAATGGACCAAGAGGAGACGAACTCTCTTAGATTGGATCAAGATGAGAAGAACTTGGTTAGAATGGACCAAGAGAAGACGAACTCTCTTAGATTGGATCACGATGAGACGAACTTGGTTAGAAGGGACCAAGAGGAGACGAACTCTCTTAGATTGGATCAAGATGAGACGAACTCGGTTAGAATGGACAAAGAAAAGACGAACTCTCTTAGATTGACCAAGAGGAGACCAAGATGGGACGAACTCTCTTAGATTGGATCAAGATGAGACGAACTTGGTAAGAATGGACCAAGAGGAGACGAACTCTCTTAGATTGGATTTAGATGAGACGAACTTGGTTAGAATGGAAAAAGAAAAGACGAACTCTCTTAGATTGACCAAGAGGAGACCAACACGCTTAGTTTGGACAAAGTGGAGACGAACACTCTTAGATTAGATCAAGATTGAACGAACTCCCATAGATTGGACCAAGAGTAGACGAACTCTCTTAGATTGGATCAAGATGTGACGAACTCTTTTAGATTGTCTCAAGATGAGACGAACTTGGTTAGAATGGACCAAGAGGAGACGAACTCTCTTAGATTGGATCAGGATGAGACGAACTTGGTTAGAATGGACCAATAGAGGACGAACTCTCTTAGATTGACCAAGAGGAGACCAACACGCTTCGTTTGGACAATGGGGAGACGAACTCTCTTTGATTGGCTTAAGATGAGATGAACCCCAATAGATTGGTCCAAGATGGGACGAACTCTCGTAGATTGGAACAAGATGCGACGAACTTGGTTAAAATGGACCAAGAGGAGACGAACTCTCTTAGATTGGATCAAGATGAGAAGAACTTGGTTAGAATGGACCAAGAGTAGACGAACTCTCTTAGATTGGATCAAGATGAGACGAACTTGGTTAGAATGGACCAAGAGAGGACGAACTCTCTTAGATTGACCAAGAGGAGACCAACAAGCTTCGTTTGGACAAAGGGGAGACGAACTCTCTTTGATTGGCTTATGATGAGATGAACTCCAATAGATTGGTCCAAGATGGGACGAACTCTCTTAGATTGGATCAAGATGAGACGAACTTGGTTAAAATGGACCAAGAGGAGACGAACTCTCTTAGATTGGATCAAGATGAGAAGAACTTGGTTAGAATGGACCAAGAGAAGACGCACTCTCTTAGATTGGATCACGATGAGACGAACTTGGTTAGAATGGACCAAGAGGAGACGAACTCTCTTAGATTGGATCAAGATGTGACGAACTTGGTTAGAATGGACCAAGAGAGGACGAACTCTCTTAGATTGACCAAGAGGAGACCAACACGCTTCGTTTGGACAAAGAGGAGACGAACTCTCTTAGATTGGATCAAGATGAGACGAACTCCCACAGATTGGACCAAGAGGAGACGAACTCTCTTAGATTGGATCATGATGAGACGAAATTGGTTAGAATGGACCAAGAGGAGACGAACTCTCTTAGATTGAACAAGAGGAGACCAACACGCTTAGTTTGGACAAAGAGGAGACGAACTCTGTTAGATTGGATCAAGAAAAGACGAACTCGGTTAGATAGCACCAAGAGGAGACGAACTCTCTTAGATTGGATCAAGATGTGACTAACTTGCTTAGAATGGACCAAGAGGAGACGAACTCTCTTAGATTGACCAAGAGGAGACCAACACGCTTAGTTTGGACAAAGAGGAGACGAACTCTGTTAGATTGGATCAAGAAAAGACAAACTCGGTTAGAATGAACCAAGAGGAGACGAACTCTCGTAGATTGGATCAAGATGCGACGAACTTGGTTAAAATGGACCAAGAGGAGACGAACTCTCTTAGATTGGATCAAGATGAGAAGAACTTGGTTAGAATGGACCAAGAGTAGACGAACTCTCTTAGATTGGATCAAGATGAGACGAACTTGGTTAGAATGGGCCAACAGAAGACGAACTCTCTTAGATTGACCAAGAGGAGACGAACACGCTCAGTTTGGACAAAGAGGAGACAAACTCTCTTAGATTGGATGAAGATGTGATGAACTCCCATAGATTGGACCAAGAGGAGACGAACTCTCTTAGATTTGATTAAGATGAGACGAACTCCAGTAGATTGGACAAAGAGGAGACGAACTCTTTTAGATTGGATCAAGATGAGACGAACTTGGTTAGAATGGACCAAGAGTAGACGTACTCACTTAGATTGGATCAAGATGAGACGAACTTGGTTAGAATGGACCGAGAGAGGACGAACTCTCTTAGATTGACCAAGAGGAGACCAACACGCTTCGTTTGGACAAAGGGGAGACAAACTCTCTTTGATTGGCTGAAGATGACATGAACTCCAATAGATTGGTCCAAGATGGGACGAACTCTCTTAGATTGGATCAAGATGAGACGAACTTGGTTAAAATGGACCAAGAGGAGACGAACTCTCTTAGATTGGATCAAGATGAGAAGAACTTGGTTAGAATGGACCAAGAGAAGACGAACTCTCTTTGATTGGATCACGATGAGACGAACTTGGTTAGAATGGACCAAGAGGAGACGAACTCTCTTAGATTGGATCAAGATGAGACGAACTTGGTTAAAATAGACAAAGAGGAGACGAACTCTCTTAGATTGGATCAAGATGAGAAGAACTTGGTTAGAATGGACCAAGAGAAGACGAACTCTCTTAGATTGGATCACGATGAGACGAACTTGGTAAGAATGGACCAAGAGGGCACGAACTCTCTTAGATTGGATCAAGATGAGACGAACTTGGTTAGAATGGACCAAGAGAGGACGAACTCTCTTAGATTGACCAAGAGGAGACCAACACGCTTCGTTTGGACAAAGGGGAGACGAACTCTCTTAGATTGGATTTAGATGAGACGAACTTGGTTAGAATGAAAAAAGAAAAGACGAACTCTCTTAGATTGACCAAGAGGAGACCAACACGCTTAGTTTGGACAAAGTGGAGACGAACACTCTTAGATTGGATCAAGATTGAACGAACTCCCATAGATTGGACCAATAGTAGACGAACTCTCTTAGATTGGACGATTGGATGAAGATGAGATGAACTCCCATAGATTCGACCAAGAGGACACCAACTATCATAGATTATTTCAAGATGAGACGAACTCTCTTAGATTGGACAAAGAGGAGATGAACTCTCTTAGATTGGACCAAGATGAGATGAACTCCCTTAGAATGGACCAAGAGGAGACGAACTCTCTTAGATTGACCAAGAGAAGACCAACACGCTTAGTTTGGACAACGATGAGTAGAACTCTGTTAGATTGGATCAAGAAAAGACGAACTCGGTTAGATTGGACCAAGAGGAGACAAACTCTCTTAGATTGGATCAAGATGTGACTAACTTCCTTAGAATGGACCAAGAGGAGACGAACTCTCTTAGATTGACCAAGAGGAGACCAACACGCTTAGTTTGGACAAAGAGGAGACGAACTCTGTTAGATTGGATCAAGAAAAGACGACCTCGGTTAGAATGATCCAAGAGGAGACGAACTCTCTTAGATTGGATCAAGATGAGACGAACTTGGTTAGAATGGGCCAACCGAAGACGAACTCTCTTAGATTGACCAAGAGGAGACCAACACGCTCAGTTTGGACAAAGAGGAGACAAACTCTCTTAGATTGGATCAAGATGTGATCAACTCCCATAGATTGGACCAAGAGCAGACGAACTCTCTTAGCTTTGATTAAGATGAGACGAACTCCAATAGATTGGAAAAAGAGGAGACGAACTCTTTTAGATCGGATCAAGATGAGACGAACTTGGTTAGAATGGACAAAGAGTAGACGAACTCTCTTAGATTGGATCAAGATAAGACGAACTTGGTTAGAATGGACCAAGAGAGGACGAACTCTCTTAGATTGACCAAGAGGAGACCAACACGCTTCGTTTGGACAAAGGGGAAACGAACTCTCTTTGATTGGCTTAAGATGAGATGAACTCCAATAGATTGGTCCAAGATGGGACGAACTCTTTTAGATTGGATCAAGATGAGACGAACTTGGTTAAAATGGACCAAGAGGAGACGAACTCTCTTTGATTGGATCAAGATGAGAAGAACTTGGTTAGAATGGACCAAGAGAAGACGAACTCTCTTAGATTGGATCACGATGAGACGAACTTGGTTAGAATGGACCAAGAGGAGACGAACTCTCTTAGATTGGATCAAGATGAGACGAACTTGGTTAAAATAGACCAAGAGGAGACGAACTCTCTTAGATTGGATCAAGATGAGAAGAACTTGGTTAGAATGGACCAAGAGAAGACGAATTCTCTTAGATTGGATCACGATGAGACGAACTTGGTTAGAATGGACCAAGAGTAGACGAACTCTCTTAGATTGGATCAAGATGGGACGAACTTGGTTAGAATGGACCAAGAGAGGACGAACTCTCTTAGATTGACCAAGAGGAGACCAACACGCTTCGTCTCGACAAAGGGGAGACGAACTCTCTTAGATTGGCTTAAAATGAGATGAACTCCAATAGATTGGTCCAAGATGGGACGAACTCTCTTAGATTGGATCAAGATGAGACGAACTTGGTTAAAATGGACCAAGAGGAGACGAACTCTCTTAGATTGGATCAAGATGAGAAGAACTTGGTTAGAATGGACCAAGAGAAGACGAACTCTCTTAGATTGGATCACGATGAGACGAACTTGGTTAGAATGGACCAAGAGGAGACGAACTCTCTTAGATTGGATCAAGATGAGACGAACTTGGTTAAAATAGACCAAGAGGAGACGAACTCTCTTAGATTGGATCAAGATGAGAAGAACTTGGTTAGAATGGACCAAGAGAACACGAACTCTCTTAGATTGGATCACGATGAGACGAACTTGGTTAGAATGGACCACGAGGAGACGAACTCTCTTAGATTGGATCAAGATGAGACGAACTTGGTTAGAATGGAGAAAGAAAAGACGAACTCTCTTAGATTGACCAAGAGGAGACCAAGATGGGACGAACTCTCTTGGATTGGATCAAGATCAGACGAACTTGGTAAGAATGGACCAAGAGGGCACGAACTCTCTTAGATTGGATTTAGATGAGACGAACTTGGTTAGAATGGAAAAAGAAAAGACGAACTCTCTTAGATGGACCAAGAGGAGACCAACACGCTTAGTTTGGACAAAGAGGAGACGAACTCTGTTAGATTGGATCATGAAAAGACGAACTCGGTTAGAATGAACCAAGAGGAGACGAACTCTCTTAGATTGGATCAAGATGTGATCAACTCCCATAGATTGGACCAAGAGCAGACGAACTCTCTTAGCTTTGATTAAGATGAGACGAACTCCAATAGATTGGAAAAAGAGGAGACGAACTCTTTTAGATCGGATCAAGATGAGACGAACTTGGTTAGAATGGACAAAGAGTAGACGAACTCTCTTAGATTGGATCAAGATAAGACGAACTTGGTTAGAATGGACCAAGAGAGGACGAACTCTCTTAGATTGACCAAGAGGAGACCAACACGCTTCGTTTGGACAAAGGGGAAACGAACTCTCTTTGATTGGCTTAAGATGAGATGAACTCCAATAGATTGGTCCAAGATGGGACGAACTCTTTTAGATTGGATCAAGATGAGACGAACTTGGTTAAAATGGACCAAGAGGAGACGAACTCTCTTTGATTGGATCAAGATGAGAAGAACTTGGTTAGAATGGACCAAGAGAAGACGAACTCTCTTAGATTGGATCACGATGAGACGAACTTGGTTAGAATGGACCAAGAGGAGACGAACTCTCTTAGATTGGATCAAGATGAGACGAACTTGGTTAAAATAGACCAAGAGGAGACGAACTCTCTTAGATTGGATCAAGATGAGAAGAACTTGGTTAGAATGGACCAAGAGAAGACGAATTCTCTTAGATTGGATCACGATGAGACGAACTTGGTTAGAATGGACCAAGAGTAGACGAACTCTCTTAGATTGGATCAAGATGGGACGAACTTGGTTAGAATGGACCAAGAGAGGACGAACTCTCTTAGATTGACCAAGAGGAGACCAACACGCTTCGTCTCGACAAAGGGGAGACGAACTCTCTTAGATTGGCTTAAAATGAGATGAACTCCAATAGATTGGTCCAAGATGGGACGAACTCTCTTAGATTGGATCAAGATGAGACGAACTTGGTTAAAATGGACCAAGAGGAGACGAACTCTCTTAGATTGGATCAAGATGAGAAGAACTTGGTTAGAATGGACCAAGAGAAGACGAACTCTCTTAGATTGGATCACGATGAGACGAACTTGGTTAGAATGGACCAAGAGGAGACGAACTCTCTTAGATTGGATCAAGATGAGACGAACTTGGTTAAAATAGACCAAGAGGAGACGAACTCTCTTAGATTGGATCAAGATGAGAAGAACTTGGTTAGAATGGACCAAGAGAACACGAACTCTCTTAGATTGGATCACGATGAGACGAACTTGGTTAGAATGGACCACGAGGAGACGAACTCTCTTAGATTGGATCAAGATGAGACGAACTTGGTTAGAATGGAGAAAGAAAAGACGAACTCTCTTAGATTGACCAAGAGGAGACCAAGATGGGACGAACTCTCTTAGATTGGATCAAGATCAGACGAACTTGGTAAGAATGGACCAAGAGGGCACGAACTCTCTTAGATTGGATTTAGATGAGACGAACTTGGTTAGAATGGAAAAAGAAAAGACGAACTCTCTTAGATGGACCAAGAGGAGACCAACACGCTTAGTTTGGACAAAGAGGAGACGAACTCTGTTAGATTGGATCAAGAAAAGACGAACTCGGTTAGAATGAACCAAGAGGAGACGAACTCTCTTAGATTGGATCAAGATGAGACGAACTTGGTTAGAATGGGCCAACAGAAGACGAACTCTCTTAGATTGACCAAGAGGAGACGAACACGCTCAGTTTGGACAAAGAGGAGACAAACTCTCTTAGATTGGATCAAGATGTGATGAACTCCCATAGATTGGACCAAGAGGAGATGAACTCTCTTAGATTTGATTAAGATGAGACGAACTCCAATAGATTGGACAAAGAGGAGACGAACTCTTTTAGATTGGATCAAGATGAGACGAACTTGTTTAGAATGGACCAAGAGTAGACGAACTCTCTTAGATTGGATCAAGATGAGACGAACTTGGTTAGAATGGACCGAGAGAGGACGAACTCTCTTAGATTGACCAAGAGGAGACCAACACGCTTCGTTTGGACAAAGGGGAGACGAACTCTCTTTGATTGGCTTAAGATGAGATGAACTCCAATAGATTGGTCGAAGATGGGACGAACTCTCTTAGATTGGATCAAGATGAGACGAACTTGGTTAAAATGGACCAAGAGGAGACGAACTCTCTTAGATTGGATCAAGATGAGAAGAACTTGGTTAGAATGGACCAAGAGAAGACGAACTCTCTTAGATTGGATCACGATGAGACGAACTTGGTTAGAATGGACCAAGAGGAGACGAACTCTCTTAGATTGGATCAAGATGAGACGAACTTGGTTAAAATAGACCAAGAGGAGACGAACTCTCTTAGATTGGATCAAGATGAGAAGAACTTGGTTAGAATGGACCAAGAGAAGACGAACTCTCTTAGATTGGATCACGATGAGACGAACTTGGTTAGAATGGACCACGAGGAGAGGAACTCTCTTAGATTGGATCAAGATGAGAAGAACTTGGTTAGAATGGACAAAGAAAAGACGAACTCTCTTAGATTGACCAAGAGGAGACCAAGATGGGAGGAACTCTCTTAGATTGGATCAAGATGAGACGAACTTGGTAAGAATGGACCAAGAGGGCACGAACTCTCTTAGTTTGGATTTAGATGAGACGAACTTGGTTAGAATGGAAAAAGAAAAGACGAACTCTCTTAGATTGACCAAGAGGAGACCAACACGCTTAGTTTAGGCAAAGTGGAGACGAACACTCTTAGATTGGATCAAGATGGAACGAACTCCCATAGATTGGACCAATAGTAGACGAACTCTCTTAGATTGGACGATTGGATGAAGATGAGATGAACTCCCATAGATTCGACCAAGAGGAGACCAACTATCATAGATTGTTTCAGGAGGAGACGAACTCTCTTAGATTGGACAAAGAGGAGAGGAACTCTCTTAGATTGGACCAAGATGAGATGAACTCCCTTAGATTGGACCAAGAGGAGACGAACTCTCTTAGATTGACCAAGAGGAGACCAACACGCTTAGTTTGGACAACGATGAGAAGAACTCTGTTAGATTGGATCAAGAAAAGACGAACTCGGTTAGATTGGACCAAGAGGAGACAAACTCTCTTAGATTGGATCAAGATGTGACTAACTTGCTTAGAATGGACCAAGAGGAGACGAACTCTCTTAGATTGACCAAGAGGAGACCAACACACTTAGTTTGGACAAAGAGCAGACGAACTCTGTTAGATTGGATCAAGAAAAGAGGAACTCGGTTAGAATGAACCAAGAGGAGACGAACTCTCTTAGATTGGATTTAGATGAGACGAACTTGGTTAGAATGGGCCAACAGAAGACGAACTCTCTTAGATTGACCAAGAGGAGACGAACACGCTCTGTTTGGACAAAGAGGAGACAAACTCTCTTAGATTGGATCAAGATGTGATCAACTCCCATAGATTGGACCAAGAGGAGACGAACTCTCTTAGATTTGATTAAGATGAGACGAACTCCAATAGATTGGACAAAGAGGAGACGAACTCTTTTAGATTGGATCAAGATGAGACGAACTTGGTTAGAATGGACCAAGAGTAGACGAACTCTCTTAGATTGGATCAAGATGAAACGAAC
Organism: Melaleuca quinquenervia; assembly: GCA_030064385.1. Classification (NCBI taxonomy): domain Eukaryota; kingdom Viridiplantae; phylum Streptophyta; class Magnoliopsida; order Myrtales; family Myrtaceae; genus Melaleuca; species Melaleuca quinquenervia. The sequence goes on from JAPVXF010000046.1 coordinate 39,021, forward strand.
TTGGTTAGAATGGACCAAGAGAGGACGAACACTCTTAGATTGACCAAGAGGAGACCAACACGCTTCGTTTGGACAAAGGGGAGACGAACTCTCGTTGATTGGCTTAAGATGAGATGAACTCCAATAGATTGGTCCAAGATGGGACGAACTCTTTTAGATTGGATCAAGATGAGACGAACTTGGTTAAAATGGACCAAGAGGAGACGAACTCTCTTTGATTGGATCAAGATGAGAAGAACTTGGTTAGAATGGACCAAGAGAAGACGAACTCTCTTAGATTGGATCACGATGAGACGAACTTGGTTAGAATGGACCAAGAGGAGACGAACTCTCTTAGATTGGATCAAGATGAGACGAACTTGGTTAAAATAGACCAAGAGGAGACGAACTCTCTTAGATTGGATCAAGATGAGAAGAACTTGGTTAGAATGGACCAAGAGAAGACGAACTCTCTTAGATTGGATCACGATGAGACGAACTTGGTTAGAATGGACCACGAGGAGAGGAACTCTCTTAGATTGGATCAAGATGAGAAGAACTTGGTTAGAATGGACAAAGAAAAGACGAACTCTCTTAGATTGACCAAGAGGAGACCAAGATGGGACGAACTCTCTTAGATTGGATCAAGATGAGACGAACTTGGTAAGAATGGACCAAGAGGGCACGAACTCTCTTAGTTTGGATTTAGATGAGACGAACTTGGTTAGAATGGAAAAAGAAAAGACGAACTCTCTTAGATTGACCAAGAGGAGACCAACACGCTTAGTTTAGACAAAGTGGAGACGAACACTCTTAGATTGGATCAAGATTGAACGAACTCCCATAGATTGGACCAATAGTAGACGAACTCTCTTAAATTGGACGATTGGATGAAGATGAGATGAACTCCCATAGATTGAACCAAGAGGAGACCAACTATCATAGATTGTTTCAAGAGGAGACGAACTCTCTTAGATTGGACAAAGAGGAGATGAACTCTCTTAGATTGGACCATGATGAGATGAACTCCCCTAGATTGGACCAAGAGGAGACGAACTCTCTTAGATTGACCAAGAGGAGACCAACACGCTTAGTTTGGACAACGATGAGAAGAACTCTGTTAGATTGGATCAAGAAAAGACGAACTCGGTTAGATTGGACCAAGAGGAGACAAACTCTCTTAGATTGGCTCAAGATGTGACTAAATTGCTTAGAATGGACCAAGAGGAGACGAACTCTCTTAGATTGACCAAGAGGAGACCAACACGCTTAGTTTGGACAAAGAGGAGACGAACTCTGTTAGATTGGATCAAGAAAAGACGAAGTCGGTTAGAATGGACCAAGAGGAGACGAACTTTCTTAGATTGGATCAATATGAGATGAACTTGGTTAGAATGGGCCAACAGAAGACGAACTCTCTTAGATTGACCAAGAGGAGCCCAACACGCTTAGTTTGGACAAAGAGGAGACAAACTCTCTTAGATTGGATCAAGATGTGACGAACTCCCGTAGATTGGACCAAGAGGAGACGAACTCTCTTAGATTTCATTAAGATGAGACGAACTCCAATAGATTGGACAAAGAGGAGACGAACTCTTTTAGAGTGGATCAAGATGAGACGAACTGGGTTAGAATGGACCAAGAGGAGACGAACTCTCTTAGATTGGATCAAGATGTGACTAACTTGCTTAGAATGGACCAAGAGGAGACGAACTCTCTTAGATTGGATCAAGAAAAGTCGAACTCGGTTTGATAGGACCAAGAGGAGACAAACTCTCTTAGATTTGATGAAGATGAGACTAACTTGCTTAGAACGGACCAAGAGGAGACGAACTCTCTTAGATTGACCAAGAGGAGACCAACACGCTTAGTTTGGACAAAGAGGAGACGAACTCTCTTAGATTGGATCAAGATGAGACGAACTTGGTTAGAATGGACCAAGAGAGGACGAACTCTCTTAGATTGACCAAGAGGAGACGAACACGCTTCGTTTGGACAAAGAGGAAACGAACTCTCTTAGATTGGATCAAGATGAGACGAACTCCCACAGATTGGACCAAGAGGAGACGAACTCTCTTAGATGGATCATGATGAGACGAAATAGGTTAGAATGGACCAAGAGGAGACAAACTCTCCTAGATTAAAAAAGAGGAGACCAACACGCTTAGTTTGGACAAAGAGGAGACCGACTCTGTTAGATTGGATCAAGAAAAGACGAACTCGGTTAGAATGAACCAAGAAGAGACGAACTCTCTTAGATTGACCAAGAGGAGACCAACCCGCTTAGTTTGGACAAAGAGGAGACAAAGTCTCTTAGATTGGATCAAGTTGTTGTGAACTCCCATAGATTGGACCAAGAGGAGACCAACTCTCTTAGATTTGATTAAGATGAGACGAACTCCAATACATTGGACAAAGAGGAGACGAACTCTTTTAGATTGGATCAAGATGAGACGAACTTGGTTAGAATGGACCAAGAGAGGACGAACTCTCTTAGATTGACCAAAAGGAAGGGGAGACGAACTCTCTTTGAATGGATTAACATGAGATGAACTCCAATAGATTGGTCCAAGATGGGACGAACTCTCTTAGATTGGATCAAGATGAGACGAACTTGGTTAAAATGGACCTAGAGGAGACGAACTATCTTAGATTGGATCAAGATGGGACGAACTTGGTTAGAATGGACAATGAAAAGACGAACTCTCTTAGATTGACCAAGAGGAGACCGACACGCTTTGTTTGGACAAAGAGGAGACAAACTCTCTTAGATTGGATCAAGATGAGACGAACTCCCATAGATTGGACCAAGAGGAGACGAACTCTCTTAGATTGGATGAAGATGAGACGAACACCTATAGATTGCACAAAGAGGAGACGAACTAATTTAGATTGGATCAAGATGAGGCGAAGTTGGTTAGAATGGACCAACAGGAGACGAACTCTCTTAGATTGGATCAAGATGAGACGAACTTAATTAGAACGGACCAAGAGAAGACGAACTCTCTTAGATTGACCAAGAGGAGACCAACACGCTTCGTTTGGACAAAGGGTAGACGAACTCTCTTAGATTGGATCAACATGAGACGAAATTGGTTAGAATGGACCAAGAGGAGACGAACTCTCTTAGATTGACAAAGAGGAGACCAACACGCTTAGTTTGGACAAAGAGGAGACGAACTCTGTTAGATTGGATCAAGAAAAGTCGAACTCGGTTTGATAGGACCAAGAGGAGACAAACTCTCTTAGTTTGGACAAAGAAGAGACGAACTCTCTTAGATTGGATCAAGATAAGACGAAATTGGTTAGAATGGACCAAGAGGAGACGAACTCTCTTAGATTGAACAAGAGGAGACCAACACGCTTAGTTTGGACAAAGAGGAGACGAACTCTGTTAAATTGGATCAAGAAAAGTCGAACTCGGTTTGATAGGACAAAGAGGAGACAAACTCTCTTAGTTTGGACAAAGAGGAGACGAACTCTCTTAGATTGGATCAAGATTAAACGAACTCCCATAGATTGGACCAAGAGTAGACGAACTCTCTTAGATTGGATCAAGATGAGACGAACTTGGTTAGAATGGACCAAGAGAAGACGAACTCTCTTAGATTGACCAAGAGGAGACCAACACGCTTTGTTTTGGACGAAGAGCAGGCGAACTCTCATAGATTGGATCAAGATGAGACGAACTCCCACAGATTGGACCAAGAGGAGACAAACTCTCTTAGTTTGGACAAAGAGGAGACGAACTCTCTTAGATTGGATCAAGATTAAACGAACTCCCATAGATAGGACCAAGAGTAGACGAACTCTCTTAGATTGGATCAAGATGAGACGAACTTGGTTAGAATGGACCAAGAGAAGACGAACTCTCTTAGATTGACCAAGAGGAGACCAACACGCTTTGTTTTGGACGAAGAGCAGGCGAACTCTCATAGATTGGATCAAGATGAGACGAACTCCCACAGATTGGACCAAGAGGAGACAAACTCTCTTAGTTTGGACAAAGAGGAGACGAACTCTCTTAGATTGGATCAAGATTAAACGAACTCCCATAGATAGGACCAAGAGTAGAGGAACTCTCTTAGATTGTACCAAGAGTAGATGAACTCTCTTAGATTGGATGAAGATGAGACGAACTCCCATGGATTGGACCAAGAGGAGACGAACTCTCTTAGATTGGATTAAGATGAGATGAACTCCAATAGATTGGATCAAGATGGGACGAACTCTCTTAGAGTGGATCAAGACGTGACGAACTTAGTTAGAATGGACCAAGAGGAAACGAACTCTCTTAGATTGGATCAAGATGAGACGAACTTGGTTAGAATGGACAATGAAAAGTCGAACTCTCTTAGATTGACCGAGAGTAGACCAACACGCTTAGTTTGGACAAAGTGGAGACGAACTCTCTTAGATTGGATCAAGATGTGACGAACTCCCATAGATTGGACCAAGAGGAGACAAACTCTCTTAGTTTGGACAAAGAGGAGACGAACACTCTTAGATTGGATCAAGATTGAACGAACTCCCACAGATCGGACCAATAGTAGACGAACACTCTTAGATTGGATGATTGGACGAAGATGAGACAAACTCACATAGATTGGACCAAGAGGAGACCAACTATCGTAGATTGGATCAAGAGGAGACGAACTCTCTTAGATTGGACAAAGAGGAGACGAACTCTTTTAGATTGGATCAAGATGAGACGAACTTGGTTAGAATGGACCAAGAGTAGACGAACTCTCTTAGATTGGATCAAGATGAGACGAACTTGGTTAGAATGGACCAAGAGAGGACGAACTCTCTTAGATTGACCAAGAGGAGACCAACACGCTTCGTTTGGACAAAGGGGAGAACTCCAATAGATTGGTCGAAGATGGGACGAACTCTCTTAGATTGGATCAAGATGAGACGAACTTGGTTAAAATGGACCAAGAGGAGACGAACTCTCTTAGATTGGATCAAGATGAGAAGAACTTGGTTAGAATGGACCAAGAGAAGACGAACTCTCTTAGATTGGATCACGATGAGAGGAACTTGGTTAGAATGGACCAAGTGGAGACGAACTCTCTTAGATTGGATTTAGATGAGACGAACTTGGTTAGAATGGAAAAAGAAAAGACGAACTCTCTTAGATTGACCAAGAGGAGACCAACACGCTTAGTTTGGACAAAGTGGAGACGAACACTCTTAGATTGGATCAAGATTGAACGAACTCCCATAGATTGGACCAAGAGTGGACGAACTCTCTTAGATTGGACGATTGGATGAAGATGAGATGAACTCCCATAGATTCGACCAAGAGGAGACCAACTATCTTAGATTGTTTCAAGAGGAGACGAACTCTCTTAGATTGGACAAAGAGGAGACGAACTCTCTTAGATTGGACCAAGATGAGATGAACTCCCTTAGATTGGACCAAGAGGAGACGAACTCTCTTAGATTGACCAAAAGGAGACCAACACGCTTAGTTTGGACAAAGATGAGAAGAACTCTGTTAGATTGGATCAAGAAAAGACGAACTCGGTTAGATTGGACCAAGAGGAGACAAACTCTCTTAGATTGGATCAAGATGTGACTAACTTGCTTAGAATGGACCAAGAGGAGACGAACTCTCTTAGATTGACCAAGAGGAGACCAACACGCTTAGTTTGGACAAAGAGGAGACGAAATCAATTAGATTGGATCAAGAAAAGTCGAAGTCGGTTAGAATGGACCAAGAGGAGACGAACACTCTTAGATTTGATTAAGATGAGACGAACTCCAATAGATTGGACAAAGAGGAGACGAACTCTTTTAGACTGGATCAAGATGAGACGAACTGGGTTAGAATGGACAAAGACGAGACGAACTCTCTTAGATTGGAGCAAGATGAGACGAATTTGGTTAGAATGGACCAAGAGAGGACGAACTCTCTTGGATTGACCAAGAGGAGACGAACTCTCTTAGATTGGATCAAGATGAGAAGAACTTGGTTAGAATGGACCAAGAGAAGACGAACTCTCTTAGATTGGATCACGATGAGAGGAACTTGGTTAGAATGGACCAAGTGGAGACGAACTCTCTTAGATTGGATTTAGATGAGACGAACTTGGTTAGAATGGAAAAAGAAAAGACGAACTCTCTTAGATTGACCAAGAGGAGACCAACACGCTTAGTTTGGACAAAGTGGAGACGAACACTCTTAGATTGGATCAAGATTGAACGAACTCCCATAGATTGGACCAAGAGTGGACGAACTCTCTTAGATTGGACGATTGGATGAAGATGAGATGAACTCCCATAGATTCGACCAAGAGGAGACCAACTATCTTAGATTGTTTCAAGAGGAGACGAACTCTCTTAGATTGGACAAAGAGGAGACGAACTCTCTTAGATTGGACCAAGATGAGATGAACTCCCTTAGATTGGACCAAGAGGAGACGAACTCTCTTAGATTGACCAAAAGGAGACCAACACGCTTAGTTTGGACAAAGATGAGAAGAACTCTGTTAGATTGGATCAAGAAAAGACGAACTCGGTTAGATTGGACCAAGAGGAGACAAACTCTCTTAGATTGGATCAAGATGTGACTAACTTGCTTAGAATGGACCAAGAGGAGACGAACTCTCTTAGATTGACCAAGAGGAGACCAACACGCTTAGTTTGGACAAAGAGGAGACGAAATCAATTAGATTGGATCAAGAAAAGTCGAAGTCGGTTAGAATGGACCAAGAGGAGACGAACACTCTTAGATTTGATTAAGATGAGACGAACTCCAATAGATTGGACAAAGAGGAGACGAACTCTTTTAGACTGGATCAAGATGAGACGAACTGGGTTAGAATGGACAAAGACGAGACGAACTCTCTTAGATTGGAGCAAGATGAGACGAATTTGGTTAGAATGGACCAAGAGAGGACGAACTCTCTTGGATTGACCAAGAGGAGACCAACACGCTTCGTTTGGAGAAAGAGGCGACGAACTCTCTTAGATTGGAACAAGATGAGACGAACTCCCACAGATTGGACCAAGAGGAGACGAACTCTCTTAGATTGGAACATGATGAGACGAAATAGGTTAGAATGGACCAAGAGGAGACGAACTCTCTTAGATTAAACAAGAGGAGACCAACACGCTTAGTTTGGACGAAGAGGAGATGAACTCTGTTAGATTGGATCAAGAAAAGACGAACTCGGTTAGATTGCACCAAGAGGAGACGAACTCTCTTAGATTGGATCAAGATGTGACTAACTTGCTTAGAATGGACCAAGAGGAGATGAACTCTCTTAGATTGACCAAGAGGAGACCAACACGCTTAGTTTGGACAATGAGGAGACGAACTCTGTTAGATTGGATCAAGAAAAGACGAACTCGGTTAGAATGAACCAAGAGGAGACGAACTGTCTTAGATTGGATCAAGATGAGACGAACTTGGTTAGAATGGGCCAACAGAAGACGAACTCTCTTAGATTGACCAAGAGGAGACCAACACGCTTAGTTTGGACAAAGAGGAGACAAACTCTCTTAGATTGGATCAAGATGTGATGAACTCCCATAGATTGGACCAAGAGGAGACGAACTCTCTTAGATTTGATTAAGATGAGACGAACTCTCTTAGATTGGATCAAGATGATACGAACTTGGTTAGAATGGACCAAGAGTGGACGAACTCTCTTAGATTGGATCAAGATGGGACGAACTTGGTTAGAATGGACCAAGAGAGGACGAACTCTCTTAGATTGACCATGAGGAGACCAACACGCTTCGTTTGGACAAAGGGGAGACGAACTCTCTTTGATTTGATTAAGATGAGATGAACTCCAATAGATTGGTCCAAGATGGGACGAACTCTCTTAGATTGGATCAAGATGAGACGAACTTGGTTAAAATGGACCAAGAGGAGACGAACTATCTTAGATTGGATCAAGATGGGACGAACTTGGTTAGAATGGACAATGAAAAGACGAACTCTCTTAGATTGACCAAGAGGAGACCAACACGCTTAGTTTGGACAAAGAGGAGACAAACTCTCTTAGATTGGATCAAGATGAGACGAACTCCCATAGATTGGACCAAAAGGAGACGAACTCTCTTAGATTGAATGAAGATGAGACGAACTCCTATAGATTGCACAAAGAGGAGACGAACTCATTTAGATTGTATCAAGATGAGACGAACTTGGTTAGAATGGACCAAGAGGAGACGAACTCTCTTAGATTGGAACAAGATGAGACGAACTTAGTTAGAACGGACCAAGAGAAGACGAACTCTCTTAGATTGACCAAGAGGAGACCAACACGCTTCGTTTGGACAAAGAGGAGACGAACTCTCTTAGATTGGACCAAGGGTAGACGAACTCTCTTAGATTGGATCAACATGAGACGAAATTGGTTAGAATGGACCAAGAGGAGACGAACTCTCTTAGATTGAAAAAGAGGAGACCAACACGCTTAGTTTGGACAAAGAGGAGACGAACTCTGTTAGATTGGATCAAGAAAAGTCGAACTCGGTTTGATAGGACCAAGAGGAGACAAACTCTCTTAGTTCGGACAAAGAGGAGACGAACTCTCTTACATTGGATCGAGATGAGACGAAATTGGTTAGAATGGACCAAGAGGAGACGAACTCTCTTAGATTGAACAAGAGGAGACCAACACGCTTAGTTTGGACAAAGAGGAGACGAACTCTGTTAGATTGGATCAAGAAAAGTCGAACTCGGTTTGATAGGACCAAGAGGAGACAAACTCTCTTAGTTTGCACAAAGAGGAGACGAACTCTCTTAGATTGGATCAAGATTAAACGAACTCCCATAGATTGGACCAAGAGTAGACGAACTCTCTTAGATTGGATCAAGAGGAGACGAACTTGGTTAGAATGGACCAAGAGAAGACGAACTCTCTTAGATTGACCAAGACGAGATCAACACGCTTTGTTTGGACAAATAGGAGACGAACTCTCATATATTGTATCAAGATGAGACGAACTCCCACAGATTGGATCAAGAGGAGACGAACTCTCTTAGTTTGGACAATGAGGAGACGAACTCTCTTAAATTGGATCAAGATTAAACGAACTCCCATAGATAGGACCAAGAGTAGACGAACTCTCTTAGATTGTACCAAGAGTAGATGAACTCTCTTAGATTGGATGAAGATGAGACGAACTCCCATAGAATGGACCAAGAGGAGACGAACTCTCTCAGATTGGATTAAGATGGGATGAACTCCAATAGATTGGATCAAGATGGGACGAACTCTCTTAGAGTGGATCAAGACGAGACGAACTTAGTTAGAATGGTCCAAGAGGAAACGAACTCTCTTAGATTGGATCAAGATAAGACGAACTTGGTTAGAATGGACAATGAAAAGATGAACTCTCTTAGATTGACCAAGAGGAGACCAACACGCTTAGTTTGGACAAAGTGGAGACGAACTCTCTTAGATTGGATCAAGATGTGACGAACTCCCATAGATTGGACCAAGATGAGACGAACTCTCTTAGATTGGATAAAGATGAGACGAACTCCCATAGATTGGACCAAGAGGAGACGAACTCTCTTAGATTGGACCAAGATGAGACGAAATTGGTTAGAAAGGACCAACAGGAGACGAACTCTCTTAGATTGAACAAGAGGAGACCAACACGCTTTGTTTGGACAAAGTGGAGAGGAACTCTCTTAGATTGGATCAAGATGTGACGAACTCCCATAGACTGGACCAAGAGGAGACAAACTCTCTTAGTTTGGACAAAGAGGAGACGAACACTCTTAGATTGGATCAAGATTGAGCGAACTCCCATAGATCGGACCAAGAGTAGACGAACACTCTTAGATTGTATGATTGTACGAAGATGAGACGAACTCCCATAGATTGGACCAAGAGGAGACCAACTATCGTAGATTGGATCAAGAGGAGACGAACTCTCTTAGATTGGACAAAGAGCAGACGAACTCTCTTAGATTGGACCAAGATGAGATGAACTCCCTTAGATTGGACCAAGAGGAGACGAACTCTCTTAGATTGACCAAGAGGAGACCAACACGCTTAATTTGGACAAAGATGAGACGAACTCTGTTAGAATGGATCAAGAAAAGACGAACTCGGTTAGATTGGACCAAGAGGAGACGAACTCGGTTAGATTGGACCAAGAGGAGACGAACTCTCTTAGATTGGAGCAAGATGTGACTAACTTGCTTAGAATGGACCAAGGGGAGACGAACTCTATTAGATTGTCCAAGAGGAGACTAACACGCTTAGATGGAACAAAGAGGAGACGAACACTGTTAGATTGGATCAAGAAAAGACGAACTCGGATAGAATGGACCAAGAAGAGACTAACTCTCTTAGATTGGATCAAGATGAGACGAACTTGGCTAGAATGGACCAAGAGAAGATGAACTCTTTTAGATTGACCAAGAGGAGACCAACACGCTTAGTTTGGACAAAGAGGAGACAAACTCTCTTAGATTGGATCAAGATGAGACGAACTCCCATAGATTGGTCCAAGAGGAGACGAACTCTCTTATATTGGATGAAGATGAGACGAACTCCTATAGATTGCACAAAGAGGAGACGAACTCATTTAGATTGGATCAAGATGAGTCGAACTTGGTTAGAATGGACCAAGAGGAGACGAACTCTCTTAGATTGGATCAAGATGAGACGAACTTATTTAGAACAGACCAAGAGAAGACGAACTCTCTTAGATTGACCAAGAGGAGACCAACACGCTTCGTTTGGACAAAGAGGAGACGAACTCTCTTAGATTGGATAAAGATGAGACGAACTCCCACAGATTGGACCAAGAGGAGACGAACTCTCTTAGATTGGACCAAGATGAGACGAAATTGGTTAGAAAGGACCAAGAGGAGACGAACTCTCTTAGATTGAACAAGAGGAGACCAACACGCTTTGTTTGGACAAAGTGGAGAGGAACTCTCTTAGATTGGATCAAGATGTGACGAACTCCCATAGACTGGACCAAGAGGAGACAAACTCTCTTAGTTTGGACAAAGAGGAGACGAACACTCTTAGATTGGATCAAGATTGAGCGAACTCCCATAGATCGGACCAAGAGTAGACGAACACTCTTAGATTGTATGATTGGACGAAGATGAGACGAACTCCCATAGATTGGACCAAGAGGAGACCAACTATCGTAGATTGGATCAAGAGGAGACGAACTCTCTTAGATTGGACAAAGAGGAGACGAACTCTCTTAGATTGGACCAAGATGAGATGAACTCCCTTAGATTGGACCAAGAGGAGACGAACTCTCTTAGATTGACCAAGAGGAGACCAACACGCTTAATTTGGACAAAGATGAGACGAACTCTGTTAGATTGGATCAAGAAAAGAGGAACTCGGTTAGATTGGACCAAGAGGAGACGAACTCTCTTAGCTTGGATCAAGATGTGACTAACTTGCTTAGAATGGACCAAGAGGAGACGAACTCTCTTAGATTGACCAAGAGGAGACCAACACGCTTAGTTTGGACAAAGAGGAGACGAACTCTGTTAGATTGGATCAAGAAAAGGCGAACTCGGTTAGAATGGACAATGAGGAGACGAACTCTCTTAGATTTGATCAAGATGAGACGAACTTGGTTAGAATGGACCAAGAGAAGACGAACTCTCTTAGATAGAACAAGAGGAGACCAACACGCTTAGTTTGGAGAAAGAGGAGACAAACTCTATTAGATTGGATCAAGATGAGACGAACTCCCATAGATTGGACCAAGAGGAGACGAACTCTCTTAGATTGGATTAAGATGAGATGAACTCCAATAGATTGGACCAAGAGGAGACGAACTCTCTTAGATTGACCAAGAGGAGACCAACACGCTTAGTTTGGACAAAGAGGAGACGAACTCTGTTAGATTGGATCAAGAAAAGACGAACTCGGTTGGAATGGACAGAGAGGAGACGAACTCTCTTAGATTTGATCAAGATGAGACGAACTTGGTTAGAATGGACCAAGAGAAGACGAACTCTCTTAGATAGAACAAGAGGAGACCAACACGCTTAGTTTGGAGAAAGAGGAGACAAACTCTCTTAGATTGGATCAAGATGAGACGAACTCCCATAGATTGGACCAAGAGGAGACGAACACTCTTAGATTGGACTAAGATGAGATGAACTCCAATAGATTGGACCAAGAGGAGACGAACTCTCTTAGATTGACCAAGAGGAGACCAACACGCTTAATTTGGACAAAGATGAGACGAACTCTGTTAGATTGGATCAAGAAAAGACGAACTCGGTTAGATTGGACCAAGAGGAGACGAACTCTCTTAGATTGGATCAAGATGTGACTAACTTGCTTAGAATGGACCAAGAGGAGACGAACTCTCTTAGATTGACCAAGAGGAGACCAACACGCTTAGTTTGGACAAAGAGGAGACGAACTCTGTTAGATTGGATCGAGAAAAGGCGAACTAGGTTAGAATGGACAAAGAGGAGACGAACTCTCTTAGATTTGATCAAGAAGAGACGAACTTGGTTAGAATGGACCAAGAGAAGACGAACTCTCTTAGATAGAACAAGAGGAGACCAACACGCTTAGTTTGGACAAAGAGGAGACAAACTCTCTTAGATTGGATCAAGATGAGACGAACTCCCATAGATTGGACCATGAGGAGACGAACTCTCTTAGATTGGATGAAGATGAGACGAACTCCTATAGATTGCACAAAGAGGAGACGAACTCATTTAGATTGGATCAAGATGAGACAAACTTGGTTAGAAAGGACCAAGAGGACACGAAGTCTCTTAGATTGGATCAAGATGAGACGAACTTAGTTAGAACGGACCAAGAGAAGACGAACTCTCTTAGATTGACCAAGAGGAGACCAACACGCTTTGTTTGGACAAAGAGGAGACGAACTCTCATAGATTGGATCAAGATGAGACGCACTCCCACAGATTGGACCAAGAGGAGACAAACTCTCTTAGTTTGGACAAAGAGGAGACGAACTCTCTTAGATCGGATCATGATTAAATGAACTCCCATAGATTGTACCAAGAGTAGATGAACTCTCTTAGATTGGATCAAGAAAAGACGAACTCGGTTCGATTGGACCAAGGGGAGACGAACTCTCTTAGATTGGAACAAGATGTGACTAACTAGCTTAGAATGGACCAAGAGGAGACGAACTCTATTAGATTGTCCAAGAGGAGACCAACACGCTTAGATGGAACAAAGAGGAGACGAACTCTGTTAGATTGGATCAAGAAAAGACGAACTCGGTTAGATTGGAACAAGAAGAGACTAACTCTCTTAGATTGGATCAAGATGAGACGAACTTGATTAGAATGGACCAAGAGAAGATGAACTCTCTTAGATTGACCAAGAGGAGACCAACACGCTTAGTTTGGACAAAGAGGAGACAAACTCTCTTAGATTGGATCAAGATGAGACGAACTCCCACAGATTGGACCAAGAGGAGACGAACTCTCTTAGATTGGATGAAGATGAGACGAACTCCTATAGATTGCACAAAGAGGAGACGAACTCATTTAGATTGGATCAAGATGAGTCGAACTTGGTTAGAATGGACCAAGAGGAGACGAACTCTCTTAGATTGGATCAAAATGAGACGAACTTATTTAGAATGGACTAAGAGAAGACGAACTCTCTTAGATTGACCAAGAGGAGACCAACACGCTTCGTTTGGACAAAGATGAGACGAACTCTCTTAGATTGGATAAAGATGAGACGAACTCCCACAGATTGGACCAAGAGGAGACGAACTCTCTTAGATTGGACCAAGATGAGACGAAATTGGTTAGAAAGGACCAAGAGGAGACGAACTCTCTTAGATTGAACAAGAGGAGACCAACACGCTTTGTTTGGACAAAGTGGAGACGAACTCTCTTAGATTGGATCAAGATGTGACGAACTCCCATAGACTGGACCAAGAGGAGACAAACTCTCTTAGTTTGGACAAAGAGGAGACGAACACTCTTAGATTGGATCAACATTGAGCGAACTCCCATAGATCGGACCAAGAGTAGACGAACACTCTTAGATTGGATGATTGGACGAAGATGAGACGAACTCCCATAGATTGGACCGAGAGGAGACCAACTATCGTAGATTGGATCAAGAGGAGACGAACTCTCTTAGATTGGACAAAGAGGAGACGAACTCTCTTAGATTGCACCAAGATGAGATGAACTCCCTTAGATTGGACCAAGAGGAGACGAACTCTCTTAGATTGACCAAGAGGAGACCAACACGCTTAATTTGGACAAAGATGAGACGAACTCTGTTAGATTGGATCAAGAAAAGACGAACTCGGTTAGATTGGACCAAGCGGAGACGAACTCTCTTAGATTGGACCAAGATGTGACTAACTTGCTTAGAATGGACCAAGAGGAGACGAACTCTCTTAGATTGACCAAGAGGAGACCAACACGCTTAGTTTGGACAAAGAGGAGACGAACTCTGTTAGATTGGATCAAGAAAAGGCGAACTCGGTTAGAATGGACAAAGAGGAGACGAACACTCTTAGATTTGATCAAGATGAGACGAACTTGGTTAGAATGGACCAATAGAAGACGAACACTCTTAGATAGAACAAGGGGAGACCAACACGCTTAGTTTGGACAAAGAGGAGGCAAACTCTCTTAGATTGGATCAAGATGAGACGAACTCCCATAGAGTGGACCAAGAGGAGACGAATCTCTTAGATTGGATGAAGATGAGACGAACTCCTATAGATTGCACAAAGAGGAGACGAACTCTCTTAGATTGGATCAAGATGAGACGAACTTAGTTAGAACGGACCAAGAGAAGACGAACTCTCTTAGATTGACCAAGAGGAGACCAACACGCTTCGTTTGGACAAAGAGGAGACGAACTCTCTTAGAATTGATAAAGATGAGACGAACTCCCACAGATTGGACCAAGAGGAGACGAACTCTCTTAGATTGGACCAAGATGAGACGAAATTGGTTAGAAAGGACCAAGAGGAGACGAACTCTCTTAGATTGAACAAGAGGAGACTTACACGCTTTGTTTGGACAAAGTGGAGACGAACTCTCTTAGATTGGATCAAGATGTGACGAACTCCCATAGACTGGACCAAGAGGAGACAAACTCTCTTAGTTTGGACAAAGAGGAGACGAACACTCTTAGATTGGATCAAGATTGAGCGAACTCCCATAGATCGGACCAAGAGTAGACGAACAATCTTAGATTGGATGATTGGACGAAGATGAGACGAACTCCCATAGATTGGACCAAGAGGAGACCAACTATCGTAGATTGGATCAAGAGGAGACGAACTCTCTTAGATTGGACAAAGAGGAGACGAACTCTCTTAGATTGGACCAAGATGAGATGAACTCCCTTAGATTGGACCAAGAGGAGACGAACTCTCTTAGATTGACCAAGAGGAGACCAACATGCTTAATTTGGACAAAGATGAGACGAACTCTGTTAGATTGGATCAAGAGAAGACGAACTCGGTTAGATTGGACCAAGAGGAGACAAACTCTCTTAGATTGGCTCAAGATGTGACTAAATTGCTTAGAATGGACCAAGAGGAGACGAACTCTCTTAGATTGACCAAGAGGAGACCAACACGCTTAGTTTGGACAAAGAGGAGACGAACACTCTTAGATTGGATCAAGATTGAGCGAACTCCCATAGATCGGACCAAGAGTAGACGAACAATCTTAGATTGGATGATTGGACGAAGATGAGACGAACTCCCATAGATTGGACCAAGAGGAGACCAACTATCGTAGATTGGATCAAGAGGAGACGAACTCTCTTAGATTGGATCAAGATGTGACTAACTTGCTTAGAATGGACCAAGAGGAGACGAACTCTCTTAGATTGACCAAGAGGAGACCAACACGCTTAGTTTGGACAAAGAGGAGACGAACTCTGTTAGATTGGATCAAGAAAAGGCGAACTCGGTTAGAATGGACAAAGAGGAGACGAACTCTCTTAGATTTGATCAAGATGAGACGAACTTGGTTAGAATGGACCAAGAGAAGACGAACACTCTTAGATAGAACAAGGGGAGACCAACACGCTTAGTTTGGACAAATAGGAGACAAACTCTCTTAGATTGGATCAAGATGAGACGAACTCCCATAGATTGGACCAAGAGGAGACGAATCTCTTAGATTGGATGAAGATGAGACGAACTCCTATAGATTGCACAAAGAGGAGACGAACTCTCTTAGATTGGATCAAGATGAGACGAACTTAGTTAGAACGGACCAAGAGAAGACGAACTCTCTTAGATTGACCAAGAGGAGACGAACTCTCTTAGAATTGATAAAGATGAGACGAACTCCCACAGATTGGACCAAGAGGAGACGAACTCTCTTAGATTGGACCAAGATGAGACGAAATTGGTTAGAAAGGACCAAGAGGAGACGAACTCTCTTAGATTGAACAAGAGGAGACCAACACGCTTAGTTTGGACAAAGAGGAGACGAACTCTGTCAGATTGGATCAGGAAAAGTCGAACTCGGTTTGATAGGACCAAGAGGAGACAAACTCTCTTAGTTTGGACAAAGAGGAGACGAACTCTCTTAGATTGGATCAAGATTAAACGAACTCCCATAGATTGGACCAAGAGTAGACGAACTCTCTTAGATTGGATAAAGAGGAGACGAACTCTCCTAGATAGAACAAGAGGAGACCAACACGCTTAGTTTGAACAAAGAGGAGACGAACTCTGTTTGATTGGACCAAGATGAGACGAACTCCCATAGATTGGACCAAGAGGAGACGAACTCTCTTAGATTGGATGAAGATGAGGCGAACTCCTATAGATTGCACAAAGAGGAGACGAACTCATTTAGATTGGATCAAGATGAGACGAACTTGGTTAGAATGGACCAAGAGGAGACGAACTCTCTTAGATTGGATCAAGATGAGATGAACTTAGTTAGAACGGACCAAGAGAAGACGAACTCTCTTAGATTGACCAAGAGGAGACCAACACGCTTCGTTTGGACAAAGAGGAGACGAACTCTCTTAGATTGGATAAAGATGAGACGAACTCCCACAGATTGGACCAAGAGGAGACGAACTCTCTTAAATTGGACCAAGATGAGACGAAATTGGTTAGAAAGGACCAAGAGGAGACGAACTCTCTTAGATTGAACAAGAGGAGACCAACACGCTTAGTTTGGACAAAGAGGAGACGAACTCTGTCAGATTGGATCAAGAAAAGTCGAACTCGGTTTGATAGGACCAAGAGGAGACAAACTCTCTAAGTTTGGACAAAGAGGAGACGAACTCTCTTAGATTGGATCAAGATTAAACGAACTCCCATAGATTGGACCAAGAGTAGACGAACTCTCTTAGATTGGATCAAGATGAGACGAAATTGGTTAGAATGGACAAAGAGGAGACGAACTCTCTTAGATTGAACAAGAGGAGACCAACACGCTTAGTTTGGACAAAGAGGAGACGAACTCTGTTAGATTGTATCAAGAAAAGTCGAACTCGGTTTGATAGGACAAAGAGGAGACAAACTCTCTTAGTTTGGACAAAGAGGAGACGAACTCTCTTAGATTGGATCAAGATTAAACGAACTCCCATAGATTGGACAAAGAGGAGACGAACTCTTTTAGATTGGATCAAGATGAGACGAACTTGGTTAGAATGGACCAAGAGTAGACGAACTCTCTTAGATTGGATCAAGATAAGACGAACTTGGTTAGAATGGGCCAAGAGAGGACGAACTCTCTTAGATTGACCAAGAGGAGGCCAACACGCTTCGTTTGGACAAAGGGGAGACGAACTCTCTTAGATTGACCAAGAGGAGACCAACACGCTTAGTTTGGACAAAGTGGAGACGAACACTCTTAGATTGGATCAAGATTGAACGTACTCCCATAGATTGGACCAAGAGTAGACGAACGGTCTTAGATTGGACGATTGGATGAAGATGAGATGAACTCCCATAGATTCGACCAAGAGGAGACCAACTATCATAGATTGGATCAAGAGGAGACGAACTCTCTTAGATTGGACAAAGAAGAGATGAACTCTCTTAGATTGGACCAAGATGAGACGAACTCCCATAGATTGGACCAAGAGGAGACGAACTCTCTTAGATTGGATGAAGATGAGGCGAACTCCTATAGATTGCACAAAGAGGAGACGAACTCATTTAGATTGGATCAAGATGAGACGAACTTGGTTAGAATGGACCAAGAGGAGACAAACTCTCTTAGATTGGATCAAGATGAGATGAACTTAGTTAGAACGGACCAAGAGAAGACGAACTCTCTTAGATTGACCAAGAGGAGACCAACACGCTTCGTTTGGACAAAGAGCAGACGAACTCTCTTAGATTGGATAAAGATGAGACGAACTCCCTTAGATTGGACCAAGATGAGACGAAATTGGTTAGAAAGGACCAAGAGGAGACGAACTCTCTTAGATTGAACAAGAGGAGACCAACACGCTTAGTTTAGACAAAGAGGAGACAAACTCTGTCAGATTGGATCAAGAAAAGTTGAACTCGGTTTCATAGGACCAAGAGGAGACAAACTCTCTTAGTTTGGACAAAGAGGAGACGAACTCTCTTAGATTGGATCAAGATTAAACGAACTCCCATAGATTGGACCAAGAGTAGACGAACTCTCTTAGATTGGATCAAGATGAGACGAAATTGGTTAGAATGGACAAAGAGGAGACGAACTCTCTTAGATTGAACAAGAGGAGACCAACACGCTTAGTTTGGACAAAGAGGAGGCGAACTCTGTTAGATTGGATCAAGAAAAGTCGAACTCGGTTTGATAGGACCATGAGGAGACAAACTCTCTTAGATTTGATTAAGATGAGACGAACTCCAATTGATTGGACAAAGAGGAGACGAACTCTTTTAGATTGGAACAAGATGAGACGAACTTGGTTAGAATGGACCAAGAGTAGACGAACTCTCTTAGATTGGATCAAGATGAGACGAACTTGGTTAGAATGGGCCAAGAGAGGACGAACTCTCTTAGATTGACCAAGAGGAGACCAACACGCTTCGTTTGGACAAAGGGGAGACGAACTCTCTTTGATTGGCTTAAGATGAGATGAACTCCAATAGATTGGTCCAAGATGGGACGAACTCTCTTAGATTGGATCAAGATGAGACGAACTTGGTTAAAATGGACCAAGAGGAGACGAACTCTCTTAGATTGGATCAAGATGAGAAGAACTTGGTTAGAATGGACCAAGAGAAGACGAACTCTCTTAGATTGGATCACGATGAGACGAACTTGGTTAGAATGGACCAAGAGGAGACGAACTCTCTTAGATTGGATCAAGATGAGACGAACTTGGTTAGAATGGACAAAGAAAAGACGAACTCTCTTAGATTGACCAAGAGGAGACCAAGATGGGACGATTAGAATGGACAAAGAAAAGACGAACTCTCTTAGATTGACCAAGAGGAGACCAAGATGGGACGAACTCTCTTAGATTGGATCAAGACGAGACGAACTTGGTATGAATGGACCAAGAGGAGACGAACTCTCTTAGATTGGATTTAGATGAGACGAACTTGGTTAGAATGGAAAAAGAAAAGACGAACTCTCTTAGATTGACCAGGAGGAGACCAACACGCTTAGTTTGGACAAAGTGGAGACGAACACTCTTAGATTGGATCAAGATTGAACGAACTCCCATAGATTGGACCAAGAGTAGACGAACGGTCTTAGATTGGACGATTGGATGAAGATGAGATGAACTCCCATAGATTCGACCAAGAGGAGACCAACTATCATAGATTGGATCAAGAGGAGACGAACTCTCTTAGATTGGACAAAGATGAGATGAACTCTCTTAGATTGGACCAAGATGAGACGAATTCCCATAGATTGGACCAAGAGGAGACGAACGCTCTTAGATTGGATGAAGATGAGGCGAACTCCTATAGATTGCACAAAGAGGAGACGAACTCATTTAGATTGGATCAAGATGAGACGAACTTGGTTAGAATGGACCAAGAGGAGACGAACTCTCTTAGATTGGATCAAGATGAGATGAACTTAGTTAGAACGGACCAAGAGAAGACGAACTCTCTTAGATTGACCAAGAGGAGACCAACACGCTTCGTTTGGACAAATAGGAGACGAACTCTCTTAGATTGGATAAAGATGAGACGAACTCCCATAGATTGGACCAAGAGGAGACGAACTCTCTTAGATTGGACCAAGATGAGACGAAATTGGTTAGAAAGGACCAAGAGGAGACGAACTCTCTTAGATTGAACAAGAGGAGACCAACACGCTTAGTTTAGACAAAGAGGAGACAAACTCTGTCAGATTGGATCAAGAAAAGTCCAACTCGGTTTGATAGGACCAAGAGGAGACAAACTCTCTTAGTTTGGACAAAGAGGAGACGAACTCTCTTAGATTGGATCAAGATTAAACGAACTCCCATAGATTGGACCAACAGTAGACGAACTCTCTTAGATTGGATCGAGATGAGACGAAATTGGTTAGAATGGACAAAGAGGAGACGAACTCTCTTAGATTGAACAAGAGGAGACCAACACGCTTAGTTTGGACAAAGAGGAGGCGAACTCTGTTAGATTGGATCAAGAAAAGTCGAACTCGGTTTGATAGGACCATGAGGAGACAAACTCTCTTAGATTTGATTAAGATGAGACGAACTCCAATTGATTGGACAAAGAGGAGACGAACTCTTTTAGATTGGAACAAGATGAGACGAACTTGGTTAGAATGGACCAAGAGTAGACGAACTCTCTTAGATTGGATCAAGATGAGACGAACTTGGTTAGAATGGGCCAAGAGAGGACGAACTCTCTTAGATTGACCAAGAGGAGACCAACACGCTTCGTTTGGACAAAGGGGAGACGAACTCTCTTTGATTGGCTTAAGATGAGATGAACTCCAATAGATTGGTCCAAGATGGGACGAACTCTCTTAGATTGGATCAAGATTAGACGAACTTGGTTAAAATGGACCAAGAGGAGACGAACTCTCTTAGATTGGATCAAGATGAGAAGAACTTGGTTAGAATGGACCAAGAGAAGACGAACTCTCTTAGATTGGATCACGATGAGACGAACTTGGTTAGAATGGACCAAGAGGAGACGAACTCTCTTAGATTGGATCAAGATGAGACAAACTTGGTTAGAATGGACAAAGAAAAGACGAACTCTCTTAGATTGACCAAGAGGAGACCAAGATGGGACGACCTCTCTTAGATTGGATCAAGATGAGACGAACTTGGTATGAATGGACCAAGAGGAGACGAACTCTCTTAGATTGGATTTAGATGAGACGAACTTGGTTAGAATGGAAAAAGAAAAGACGAACTCTCTTAGATTGACCAAGAGGAGACCAACACGCTTAGTTTGGACAAAGTGGAGACGAACACTCTTAGATTGGATCAAGATTGAACGAACTCCCATAGATTGGACCAAGAGTAGACGAACGGTCTGAGATTGGACGATTGGATGAAGATGAGATGAACTCCCATAGAATCGACCAAGAGGAGACCAACTATCATAGATTGGATCAAGAGGAGACGAACTCTCTTAGATTGGACAAAGAAGAGATGAACTCTCTTAGATTGGACCAAGATGAGACGAACTCCCATAGATTGGACCAAGAGGAGACGAACTCTCTTAGATTGGATGAAGATGAGGCGAACTCCTATAGATTGCACAAAGAGGAGACGAACTCATTTAGATTGGATCAAGATGAGACGAACTTGGTTAGAATGGACCAAGAGGAGACGAACTCTCTTAGATTGGATCAAGATGAGATGAACTTAGTTAGAACGGACCAAGAGAAGACGAACTCTCTTAGATTGACCAAGAGGAGACCAACACGCTTCGTTTGGACAAAGAGGAGACGAACTCTCTTAGATTGGATAAAGATGAGACGAACTCCCACAGATTGGACCAAGAGGAGACGAACTCTCTTAAATTGGACCAAGATGAGACGAAATTGGTTAGAAAGGACCAAGAGGAGACGAACTCTCTTAGATTGAACAAGAGGAGACCAACACCCTTAGTTTGGACAAAGAGGAGACGAACTCTGTCAGATTGGATCAAGAAAAGTCCAACTCGGTTTGATAGGACCAAGAGGCGACAAACTCTCTTAGTTTGGACAAAGAGGAGACGAACTCTCTTAGATTAGACCAAGATTAAACGAACTCCCATAGATTGGACCAACAGTAGACGAACTCTCTTAGATTGGATCAAGATGAGACGAAATTGGTTAGAATGGACAAAGAGGAGACGAACTCTCTTAGATTGAACAAGAGGAGACCAACACGCTTAGTTTGGACAAAGAGGAGGCGAACTCTGTTAGATTGGATCAAGAAAAGTCGAACTCGGTTTGATAGGACCATGAGGAGACAAACTCTCTTAGATTTGATTAAGATGAGACGAACTCCAATTGATTGGACAAAGAGGAGACGAACTCTTTTAGATTGGAACAAGATGAGACGAACTTGGTTAGAATGGACCAAGAGTAGACGAACTCTCTTAGATTGGATCAAGATGAGACGAACTTGGTTAGAATGGGCCAAGAGAGGACGAACTCTCTTAGATTGACCAAGAGGAGACCAACACGCTTCGTTTGGACAAAGGGGAGACGAACTCTCTTTGATTGGCTTAAGATGAGATGAACTCCAATAGATTGGTCCAAGATGGGACGAACTCTCTTAGATTGGATCAAGATTAGACGAACTTGGTTAAAATGGACCAAGAGGAGACGAACTCTCTTAGATTGACCAAGAGGAGACCAACACGCTTAATTTGGACAAAGATGAGACGAACTCTGTTAGATTGGATAAAGAAAAGACGAACTCGATTAGATTGGACCAAGAGGAGACGAACTCTTTTAGATTGGATCAAGATGTGGCTAACTTGCCTAGAATGGACCAAGAGGAGACGAACACTCTTAGATTGACCAAGAGGAGACCAACACGCTTAGTTTGGACAAAGAGGAGACGAACTCTCTTAGATTGGATCAAGATGTGACTAACTTGCTTAGAATGGACCAAGAGGAGACGAACACTCTTAGATTGACCAAGAGGAGACCAACACCCTTAGTTTGGACAAAGAGGAGACGAACTCTGTTAGATTGGATCAAGAAAAGACGAACTCGGTTAGAATGGACAAAGAGGAGACGAACTCTCTTAGATTTGATCAAGATGAGACGAACTTGGTTAGAATGGACCTAGAGAAGACGAACTCTATTAGATTGAACAAGAGGAGGCCAACACGCTTAGTTTGGACAAAGAGGAGACAAACTCTCTTAGATTAGATCAAGATGAGACGAACTCCCATAGATTGGACCAAGAGGAGACGAACTCTCTTAGATTGGATGAAGATGAGGCGAACTCCTATAGATTGCACAAAGAGGAGACGAACTTATTTAGATTGGATCAAGATGAGACGAACTTGGTTAGAATGAACCAAGAGGAGACGAACTCTCTTAGATTGGATCAAGATGTGACGAACTTAGTTAGAACGGACCGAGAGAAGACGAACTCTCTTAGATTGACCAAGAGGAGACCAACACGCTTCGTTTGGACAAAGAGGAGACGAACTCTCTTAGATTGGATAAAGATGAGACGAACTCCCACAGATTGGACCAAGAGGAGACGAACTCTCTTAGATTGGACCAAGATGAGACGAAATTAGTTAGAAAGGACCAAGAGGAGATGAACTCTCTTAGATTGAACAAGAGGAGACCAACACCCTTAGTTTGGACAAAGAGGAGACGAACTCTGTTAGATTGGATCAAGAAAAGTCGAACTCGGTTTGATAGGACCAAGAGGAGACAAATTCTCTTAGTTTGGACAAAGAGGAGACGAACTCTCTTAGATTGGATCAAGATTAAACGAACTCCCATAGATTGGACCAAGAGTAGACGAACTCTCTTAGATTGGATCAAGATGAGACGAAATTGGTTAGAATGGACAAAGAGGAGACGAACTCTCCTAGATTGAACAAGAGGAGACCAACACGCTTAGTTTGGACAAAGAGGAGACGAACTCTGTTAGATTGGATCAAGAAAAGTCGAACTCGGTTTGATAGGACCAAGATGAGACAAACTCTCTTAGATTTGATTAAGATGAGACTAACTTGCTTAGAACGGACCAAGAGGAGACGAACTCTCTTAGATTGACCAAGAGGAGACCAACACGCTTAGTTTGGACAAAGAGGAGACGAACTCTCTTAGATTGGATCAAGATGAGACGAAATTGGTTAGAATGGACAATGGAAAGACGAACTCTCTTAGATTGACCAAGAGGAGACCAACCCGCTTAGTTTGGACAAAGTGGAGACGAACTCTCTTAGATTGGATCAAGATGTGACGAACTCCCATAGATTGGACCAAGAGGAGACAAACTCTCTTAGTTTGGACAAAGAGGAGACGAACACTCTTAGATAGGATCAAGATTGAACGAACTCCCATAGATCGGACCAAGAGTAGAAGAACACTCTTAGATTGGATGATTTGACGAAGATGAGACGAACTCCCATAGATTGGACCAAGAGGAGACCAACTATCGTAGATTGGATCAAGAGGAGACGAACTCTCTTAGATTGGACAAAGAGGAGACGAACTCTCTTAGATTGGACCAAGATGAGAGGAACTCCCATAGATTGGACCAAGAGGAGACGAACTCTCTTAGATTGACCAAGAGGAGACCAACACACTTAATTTGGACAAAGATGAGACGAACTCTGTTAGATTGGATCAAGAAAAGACGAACTCGGTTAGATTGGACCAAGAGGAGACGAACTCTCTTAGATTGGATCAAGATGTGACTAACTTGCTTAGAATGGACCAAGAGGAGACGAACTCTCTTAGATTGGATCAAGAAAAGTCGAACTCGGTTTGATAGGACCATGAGGAGACAAACTCTCTTAGATTTGATGAAGATGAGACTAACTTGCTTAGAACGGACCAAGAGGAGACGAACTCTCTTAGATTGACCAAGAGGAGACCAACACGCTTAGTTTGGACAAAGAGGAGACGAACTCTCTTAGATTGGATCAAGATGAGACGAACTTGGTTAGAATGGACCTAGTGAAGAAGAACTCTCTAAGATTGAACAAGAGGAGACCAATACGCTTAGTTTTGACAAAGAGGAGACAAACTCTCTTAGATTGGATCAAGATGAGACGAACTCCCATAGATTGGACCAAGAGGAGACGAACTCTCTTAGATTGGATGAAGATGAGGCGAACTCCTATAGATTGCACAAAGAGGAGGCGAACTCATTTAGATTGGATCAAGATGAGACGAACTTGGTTAGAATGGACCAAGAGGAGACGAGCTCTCTTAGATTGGATCAAGCTGAGACGAACTTAGTTAGAACGGACCAAGTGAAGACGAACTCTCTTAGATTGACCAAGAGGAGACCAACACGCTTCGTTTGGACAAAGTGGAGACGAACTCTCTTAGATTGGATAAAGATGAGACGAACTCCCACAGATTGGACCAAGAGGAGATGAACTCTCTTAGATTGGACCAAGATGAGACGAAATTGGTTAGAAAGGACCAAGAGGAGACGAACTCTGTTAGATTGGACCAAGATGAGACGAAATTGGTTAGAAATGACCAAGATGAGACGAACTCTGTTAGATTGGATCAAGAAAAGACGAACTCGGTTAGATTGGACCAAGAGGAGACGAACTCTCTTAGATTGGATCAAGATGTGACTAACTTGCTTAGAATGGACCAAGAGAAGACGAACACTCTTAGATTGACCAAGAGGAGACCAACACGCTTAGTTTGGACAAAGAGGAGACGAACTCTGTTAGAATGGACAAAGAGGAGACGAACTCTCTTAGATTTGATCAAGATGAGACGAACTTGGTTAGAATGGACCTAGAGAAGACGAACTCTATTAGATTGAACAAGAGGAGACCAAGACGCTTAGTTTGGACAAAGAGGAGACAAACTCTCTTAGAATGGATCAAGATGAGACGAACTCCCATAGATTGGACCAAGAGGAGACGAACTCTCTTAGATTGGATGAAGATGAGGCGAACTCCTATAGATTGCACAAAGAGGAGACGAACTCATTTAGATTGGATCAAGATGAGACGAACTTGGTTAGAATGGACCAAGAGGAGACGAACTCTCTTAGATTGAACAAGAGGAGACCAACACGCTTAGTTTGGACAAAGAGGAGACGAACTCTGTTAGATTGGATCAAGAAAAGTCGAACTCGGTTTGATAGGATCAAGAGGAGACAAACTCTCTTAGTTTGGATAAAGAGGAGACGAACTCTCTTAGATTGGATCAAGATTAAACGAACTCCCATAGATTGGACCAAGAGTAGACGAACTCTCTTAGATTGGATCAAGATGAGACGAACTTGGTTAGAATGGACCAAGAGAAGACGAACTCTCTTAGATTGACCTAGAGTAGACCAACACGCTTTCTTTGGACAAAGAGGAGACGAACTCTCATAGATTGGATCAAGATGAAGCGATCTCCCACAGATTGGACCAAGAGGAGACAAACTCTCTTAGTTTGGACAAAGAGGTGACGAACTCTCTTAAATTGGATCAAGATTAAACGAACTCCCATAGATAGGACCAAGAGTAGACGAACTCTCGTAGATTGTACCAAGAGTAGATGAACTGTCTTCGATTGGATGAAGATGAGACGAACTCCCATAGATTGGACCAAGAGGAGACGAACTCTCTTAGATTGGATTAAGATGAGATGAACTCCAATAGATTGGACCAAAATGGGACGAACTCTCTTAGAGTGGATCAAGACGAGACGAACTTAGTTAGAATGGACCAAGAGGAGACAAACTCTCTTAGATTGGATCAAGATGAGATGAACTTAGTTAGAACGGACCAAGACAAGACGAACTCTCTTAGATTGACCAAGAGGAGACCAACACGCCTCGTTTGGACAAAGAGGAGACGAACTCTCTTAGATTGGATAAAGATGAGACGAACTCCCACAGATTGGACCACGAGGAGACGAACTCTCTTAGATTGGACCAAGATGAGACAAAATTGGTTATAAAGGACCAAGAGGAGACGAACTCTCTTAGATTGAACAAGAGGAGACCAACACGCTTTGTTTGGACAAAGAGGAGACGAACTCTCATAGAGTGGATCAAGATAAGACGAACTCCCACAGATTGGACCAAGAGGAGACAAACTCTCTTAGTTTGGACAAAGAGGAGACGAACTCTCTTAGATTGGATCATGATTAAACAAACTCCCATAGATAGGACCAAGAGTAGACGAACTCTCTTAGATTGTACCAAGAGTAGATGAACTCTCTTAGATTGGATGAAGATGAGACGAACTCCCATAGATTGGACCAAGAGGAGACGAACTCTCTTAGATTGGATTAAGATGAGATGAACTCCAATAGATTAAACCAAGATGGGACGAACTCTCTTAGAGTGGATCAAGACGAGACGAACTTGGTTAGAATGGACCAAGAGGAAACGAACTCTCTTAGATTGGATCAAGATGAGACGAACTTGGTTAGAATGGACAATGAAAAGTTGAACTCTCTTAGATTGACCAAGAGGAGACCAACACGCTTAGTTTGGACAAAGTGGAGACGAACTCTCTTAGATTGGATCAAGATGTGACGAACTCCCATAGATTGGACCAAGAGGAGACAAACTCTCTTAGTTTGGACAAAGAGGAGACGAACACTCTTAGATTGGATCTACTTAACAAAAAAAAAAAAACACTCTTAGATTGGATCTAGATTGAACGAACTCCCATAGATCGGACGAATAGTAGACGAACACTCTTAGATTGGATGATTGGACGAAGATGAGACGAACTCCCATAGATTGGACCAAGAGGAGACCAACTATCGTAGATTGGATCAAGAGGAGACGAACTCCCATAGATTGGACCAAGAGGAGACCAACTATCGTAGATTGGATCAAGAGGAGACGAACTCTCTTTGATTGGATGAAGATGAGACGAACTCCTATAGATTGCACAAAGAGGAGACAAACTCATTTAGATTTGATCAAGATGAGACGAACTTGGTTAGAATGGACCAAGAGAAGACGAACTCTCTTAGATTGAACAAGAGGAGACCAACACGCTTAGTTTGGACAAAGAGGAGACAAAACTCTCTTAGATTGGATCAAGATGAGACGAACTCCTATTGATTGGACCAAGAGGAGACGAACTCTCTTAGATTGGATGAAGATGAGACGAACTCCTATTGATTGGACCAAGAGGAGACGAACTCTCTTAGATTGGATGAAGATGAGACGAACTCCTATAGATTGCACAAAGAGGAGACGAACTCATTTAGATTGGATCAAGATGAGACGAACTTGGTTAGAATGGACCAAGAGGAGACGAACTCTCTTAGATTGGATCAAGGTGAGAGGAACTTAGTTAGAACGGACCAAGAGATGACGAACTCTGTTAGATTGACCAAGAGGAGACCAACACGCTTCCTTTGGACAAAGTGGAGACGAACTCTCTTAGATTGGATCAAGATGTGACGAACTCCCATAGATTGGACCAAGAGGAGACAAACTCTCTTAGTTTGGACAAAGAGGAGACGAACACTCTTAGATTGGATCTAGATTGAACGAACTCCCATAGATCGGACGAATAGTAGACGAACACTCTTAGATTGGATGATTGGACGAAGATGAGACGAACTCCCATAGATTGGACCAAGAGGAGACCAACTATCGTAGATTGGATCAAGAGGAGACGAACTCTCTTAGATTGGATGAAGATGAGACGAACTCCTATAGATTGCCCAAAGAGGAGACAAACTCATTTAGATTTGATCAAGATGAGACGAACTTGGTTAGAATGGAACAAGAGAAGACGAACTCTCTTAGATTGAACAAGAGGAGACCAACACGCTTAGTATGGACAAAGAGGAGACAAAACTCTCTTAGATTGGATCAAGATGAGACGAACTCCTATTGATTGGACCAAGAGGAGACGAACTCTCTTAGATTGGATGAAGATGAGACGAACTCCTATAGATTGCACAAAGAGGAGACGAACTCATTTAGATTGGATCAAGATGAGACGAACTTGGTTAGAATGGACCAAGAGGAGACGAACTCTCTTAGATTGGATCAAGGTGAGAGGAACTTAGTTAGAACGGACCAAGAGATGACGAACTCTCTTAGATTGACCAAGAGGAGACCAACACGCTTCGTTTGGACAAAGAGGAGACGAACTCTCATAGATTGGATCAAGATAAGACGAACTCCCACAGATTGGACCAAGAGGAGACCAACTCTCTTTGTTTGGACAAAGAGGAGACAAACTCTCTTAGATTGGATCAAGATTAAACACACTCCCACAGATTGGACCATGAGTAGACGAACTCTCTTAGAATGGATCAAGATGAGACGAACTTGGTTAGAATGGACCAAGAGAAGACGAACTCTCTTAGATTGACCAAGAGGAGACCAACACGCTTTGTTTGGACAAAGAGGAGACGAATTCTCAAAGATTGGATCAAGATGAGATGAACTCCCACAGATTGGACCAAGAGGAGACAAACTCTCTTAGTTTGGACAAAGAGGAGACGAACTCTCTTAGATTGGATCAAGACGAGACAAACTTAGTTAGAATGGACCAAGAGGAAACGAACTCTCTTAGATGGGATCAAGATGAGACGAACTTGGTTAGAATGGACAATGAAAAGACGAACTCTCTAAGATTGACCAAGAGGAGACCAACACGCTTAGTTTGGACAAAGTGGAGACGAACTCTCTTAGATTGGATCAAGATGTGACGAACTCCCATAGATTGGACCAAGAGGAGACAAACTCTCTTAGTTTGGACAAAGAGGAGACGAACACTCTTAGATTGGATCAAGATTGAACGAACTCCCATAGATCGGACCAAGAGTAGACGAACACTCTTAGATTGGATGATTGGACGAAGATGAGACGAACTCCCATAGATTGGGCCAAGTGGAGACGAACTATCGTAGATTGGATCAAGAGGAGACGAACTCTCTTAGATTGGACAAAGAGGAGACGAACTCTCTTAGATTGGACCAAGATGAGATGAACTCCCATAGATTGGACCAAGAGGAGACGAACTCTCTTAGATTGACCAAGAGGAGACCAACACGCTTAATTTGGACAAAGATGAGACGAACTCTGTTAGATTGGATCAAGAAAAGACGAACTCGGTTAGATTGGACCAAGAGGAGACGAACTCTCTTAGATTGGATCAAGATGTGACTAACTTGCTTAGAATGGACCAAGAGGAGACGAACTCTCTTAGATTGACCAAGTGGAGACCAACACACTTAGTTTGGACAAAGAGGAGACGAACTCTGTTAGATTGGATCAAGAAAAGTGGAACTCGGTTAGATAGGACCAAGAGGAGACAAACTCTCTTAGTTTGGACAAAGAGGAGACGAACTCTCTTAGATTGGATCAAGATTAAACGAACTCCCATAGATTGGACCAAGAGTAGACGAACTCTCTTAGATTGTACCATGAGTAGACGAACTCTCTTAGATTGGATGAAGATGAGATGAACTCCCGTAGATGGGACCAAGAAAAGACGAACTCTCTTAGATTGGATTAAGATGAGATGAACTCAAATAGATTGGACCAAGAGGAGATGAACTTGGTTAGAATGGATCAAGAGGAGACGAAATCTCTTACATTGACTAAGAGGAGACCAACACGCTTAGTTTGGACAAAGGCGAGACGAACTCTGTTAGATTGGATCAAGAAAAGACGAACTCGGTTAGATAGGACCAAGAGCAGACAAACTCTCCCGGTTTGGACAAAGAGGAGACGAACTCTCTTAGATTGGATCAAGACTAAACGAACTACCTTAGATTGGACCTTGAGTAGACGAACTATCTTAGATTGGATGACGATGAGACGAACTCCCATCGGTTGGACCAAGAGTAGACGAACTCTCTTAGATTGGATTAAGATGAGACCAACTCCATTAGATTGGACCAAGAGGAGACGAACTCTCTTAGATTGGATCAACATGAGACGAACCTGGTTAGAATGGACCCAGAGAAGATGAACTCTCTTAGATTGACCAAGAGGAGACGAACACGCTTAGTTTGGACAAAGAGGAGAAGAACACTCTTAGATTGGATCAAGATGAGACGAACTCCCATAGATTGGACCAAGATGAGACGAACTCTCTTAGATTGGATCAAGATGAGACGAACTTGCCTAGAATGGACCAAGAGCAGACGAACTCTCTTAGATTGACCATGAGGAGACCAACACGTTTAGTTTGGACAAAGAGGAGACGAACTCAGTTGGATTGGATCAAGAAAATACGAACTCGGTTAGATTGAATCAAGATTAAACGAACTCCCTTAGATTAGACCAAGAGTAGACGAACTCTCTTAGATTGGATTAACATGAGATGAACTCCAATAGATTGGACCAAGAGGGGACGAACTCTTTTAGATTGGATCAAGATGAGACGAACTTGGTTAGAATGGACCAAGAGGAGATGAACTCTCTTAGATTGGATCAAGATGAGACGAACTTGGTTAGAATGGACCAAGAGAAGACGAACTCTCTTAGATTTACCAAGAGGAGACCAACACTCTTAGTTTGGACAAAGAGGAGACGAACTCTCTTAGATTTGATCAAGATGAGACAAACTCCCACAGATTGGACCAAGAGGAGACGAACTCTCTTTGATTGGATCAAGATGAGACGAACTCTCTTAGATTGACCAAGAGGAGACCAACACGCTTAATTTGGACAAAGATGAGAAGAACTCTGTTAGATTGGATCAGGAAAAGACGAACTCGGTTAGATTGGACCAAGAGGAGACAAACTCTCTTAGATTGGATCAAGATGTGACTAACTTGCTTAGAATGGACCAAGAGGAGACGAACTCTCTTAGATTGACCAAGAGGAGACCGACACGCTTAGTTTGGACAAAGAGGAGACGAACTCTGTTAGATTGGATCAAGAAAAGACGAAGTCGGTTAGAATAGACCAAGAGGAGACGAACTCTCTTAGATTGGATCAAGATGAGACGAACTTGGTTAGAATGGGCCAACAGAATACGAACTCTCTTAGATTGACCAAGAGGAGACCAACATGCTTTGTTTGGACAAAGAGGAGACAAACTCTCTTAGATTGGATCAAGATGTGACGAACTCCCATAGAATGGACCAAGAGGAGACGAACTCTCTTAGATTTGATTAAGATGAGACGAACTCCAATAGATTGGACAAAGAGGAGACGAACTCTTTTAGATTGGATCAAGATGAGACGAACTTGGTTAGAATGGACCAAGAGGAGACGAACTCTCTTAGATTGGATCACGATGAGACGAACTTGGTTAGAAAGGACCAAGAGAGGACGAACTCTCTTAGATTGACCAAGAGGAGACCAACACGCTTCGTTTGGACAAAGAGGAGACGAACTGTAATAGATTGGACCATGAAAAGACGAACTCGGTTAAAATGAACCAAGAGGGGACGAACTCTCTTAGATTGGATCAAGATGAGACGAACTTGGTTAGAATGGGCCAACAAAAGACGAACTCTCTTAGATTGACCAAGAGGAGACCGACACGCTTCGTTTGGACAAAGGGGAGACGAACTCTCTCAGATTGGATTAAGATGAGATGAACTCCAATAGATTGGACAAAGAGGAGACGAACTCTTTTAGATTGGATCAAGATGAGACGAACTTGGTTAGAATGGACCAAGAGTAGACGAACTCTCCTAGATTGGATCAAGATGAGACGAACATGGTTAGAATGGACCAAGAGAGGACGAACTCTCTTAGATTGACCAAGAGGAGACCAACACGCTTCGTTTGGACAAAGGGGAGACGAACTCTCTCAGATTGGATTAAGATGAGATGAACTCCAATAGATTGGTCCAAGATGGGACGAACTCTCTTAGATTGGATCAAGATGAGACGAACTTGGTTAAAATGGACCAAGAGGAGACGGACTATCTTAGATTGGATCAAGATGAGACGAACTTGGTTAGAATGGACAAAGAAAAGACGAACTCTCTTAGATTGACCAAGAGGAGACCAACACGCTTAGTTTGGACAAAGTGGAGACGAACTCTCTTAGATTGGATCAAGATGAGACGAACTCCCATAGATTGGACCAAGAGGAAACAAACTCTCTTGGTTTGGACAAAGAGGAGACGAACACTCTTAGATTGGATCAAGATTGAACGAACTCCCATAGATTGGATCAAGAGTAGACGAACTCTCTTAGATTGGATGATTGGATGAAGATGAAATGAACTCCCATAGATTGGACCAAGAGGAGACCAACAATCCTAGATTAGATCAAGAGGAGACGAACACTCTTAGATTGGACAAAGAGGAGACGAACTCTCTTAGATTGGACCGAGATGAGATGAACTCCCTTTGATTGGACCAAGAGGAGGCGAACTCTCTTAGATTGACCAAGAGGAGACCAACACGCTTAGTTTGGACAAAGATGAGACGAACTCTATTAGATTGGAACAAGAAAAGACGAACTCGGTTAGATTGGACCAAGAGGAGACGAACTCTCTTAGATTGGATCAAGATGTGACTAACTTGCTTAGAATGGACCAAGAGGAGACGAACTTTCTTAGATTGACCAAGAGGAGACCAACACGCTTAGTTTGGACAAAGAGGAGACGAACTCTGTTAGATTGGATCAAGAAAAGACGAACTCGGTTAGAATGGACCAAGAGGAGACGAACCCTCTTAGATTGGATCAAGATGAGACGAACTTGGTTAGAATGGACCAAGAGAAGACGAACTCTCTTAGATTGACCAAGAGGAGACCAACACGCTTAGTTTGGACAAAGAGGAGACAAACTCTCTAAGATAGGATCAAGATGAGACGAACTCCCATAGATTGGACCAAGAGGAGACGAACTCTCTTAGATTGGATGAAGATGAGACGAACTCCTATAGATTGGATAAAGAGGAGACGAACTCATTTAGATTGGATCAAGATGAGACGAACTTGGTTAGAATGGACCAAGAGGAGACGAACTCTCTTAGATTGGATCAAGATGAGACGTACTTGGTTAGAACGGACCATGAGAATACGAACTCTCTTAGATTGAGCAAGAGGAGACCAACACGCTTCGTTTGGACAAAGAGGAGACGAACTGTCTTAGATTGGAGCAAGATGAGACGAACTCCCACATATTGGACCAAGAGGAGACGAACTCTCTTAGATTGGACAAAGATGAGACGAAATTGGTTAGAATGGACCAAGAGGAGACGAACTCTTTTAGATTGAACAAGAGGAGTCCAACTCGCTTAGTTTGGACAAAGAGGAGACGAACTCTGTTAGATTGGATCAAGAAAAGTCGAACTCGGTTTGATAGGACCAAGAGGAGACAAACTCTCTTAGTTTGGACAAAGAGGAGACGAACTCTCTTAGATTGGATCAAGATTAAACGAACTCCCATAGATTGGACCAAGAGTAGACGAACTCTCTTAGATTGGATCAAGATGAGACGAACTTGGTTAGAATGGACCAATAGAAGACGAACTCTCTTAGATTGACCAAGAGGAGACCAACACGCTTTGTTTGGAAAAACAGGAGACGAACTCTCATTGATTGGATCAAGATGAGACGAACTCCCACAGATTGGACCAAAAGGAGACAAACTCTCTTAGTTTGGACAAAGAGGAGACGAACTCTCTTAGATTGGTTCAAGATTAAACGAACTCCCATAGATAGGTCCAAGAGCAGACGAACTCTCTTACATTGTACCAAGAGTAGATGAACTCTCTTAGATTGGATGAAGATCAGACGAACTCCCATAGATTGGACCAAGAGAAGACGAACTCTCTTAGATTGGATTAAGATGAGATGAACTCCAATAGATTGGGCCAAGATGGGACGAACTCTCTTAGAGTGGATCAAGACGAGACGAACTTAGTTAGAATGGACCAAGAAGAAACGAACTCTCTTAGATTGGATCAAGATGAGACGAATTTGGTTAGAATGGACAATGAAAAGACGAACTCTCTTAGATTGACCAAGAGGAGACCAACACGCTTAGTTTGGACAAAGTGGAGACGAACTCTCTTAGATTGGATCAAGATGTGACGAACTCCCATAGATTGGACCAAGAGGAGACAAACTCTCTTAGTTTGGACAAATAGGAGACGAACACTCTTAGATTGGATCAAGATTGAACGAACTCCCATAGATCGGACCAAGAGTAGACGAACACTCTTAGATTGGATGATTGGACGAAGATGAGACGAACTCCCATAGAGTGGACCAAGAGGAGACCAACTGTCGTAGATTGGATCAAGAGGAGACGAACTCTCTTAGATTGGACAAAGAGGAGACGAACTCTCTTAGATTGGACCAAGATGAGATGAACTCCCTTAGATTGGACCAAGAGGAGACGAACTCTCTTTGATTGACCAAGAGGAGACCAACACGCTTAATTTGGACAAAGATGAGACGAACTCTGTTAGATTGGATCAAGAAAAGACGAACTCGGTTAGATTGGACCAAGAGGAGACGAACTCTCTTAGATTGGATCAAGATGTGACGAACTTGGTTAGAATGGACCAAGGGGAGACGAACTCTCTTAGATTGACCAAGAGGAGACCAACACGCTTAGTTTGGACAAAGAGGAGACGAACTCTGTTAGATTGGATCAAGATGAGACGAACTTGGTTAGAATGGACAATGAAAAGACGAACTCTCTTAGATTGACCAAGAGGAGACCAACACGCTTAGTTTGGACAAAGTGGAGACGAACTCTCTTAGATTGCATCAAGATGTGACGAACTCCCATAGATTGGACCAAGAGGAGACAAACTCTCTTAGTTTGGACAAAGAGGAGACGAACACTCTTAGATTGGATGATTGGACGAAGATGAGACGAACTCCCATAGAGTGGACCAAGAGGAGACCAACTGTCGTAGATTGGATCAAGTGGAGACGAACTCTCTTAGCTGGACAAAGAGGAGACGAACTCTCTTAGATTGAACCAAGAGGAGATGAACTCCCTTAGATTGGACCAAGAGGAGACGAACTCTCTTAGATTGACCAAAAGGAGACCAACACGCTTAATTTGGACAAAGATGAGACGAACTCTGTTAGATTGAATCAAGAAAAGACGAACTCGGTTAGATTGGACCAAGAGGAGACGAACTCTCTTAGATTGGATCAAGATGTGACTAACTTGCTTAGAATGGACCAAGAGGAGACGAACTCTCTTAGATTGACCAAGAGGAGACCAACACGCTTAGTTTGCACAAAGAGGAGACGAACTCTGTTAGATTGGATCAAGAAAAGACGAACTCGGTTAGAATGGATCAAGAGGAGACGAAGTCTCTTAGATTGGATCAAGATGAGACGAACTTGTTTAGAATGGACAATGAAAAGACGAACTCTCTTAGATTGACCAAGAGGAGACCAACACGCTTAGTTTGGACAAAGTGGAGACGAACTCTCTTAGATTGGATCAAGATGTGACGAACTCCCATTGATTGGACCAAGAGGAGACAAACTCTCTTAGTTTGGACAAAGAGGAGACGAACCCTCTTCGATTGGATCAAGATTGAACGAACTCCCATAGATCGGACCAAGAGTAGATGAACACTCTTTGATTGGATGATTGGACGAAGATGAGACGAACTCCCATAGATTGGACCAAGAGGAGACCAACTATCGTAGATTGGATCAAGAGGAGACGAACTCCCTTAGATTGGACAAAGAGGAGACAAACTCTCTAAGATTAGACCAAGATGAGATGAACTCCCTTAGATTGGACCAAGAGGAGACGAACTCTCTTAGATTGACCAAGAGGAGACCAACACTCTTAATTTGGACAAAGATGAGACGATTTCTGTTAGATTGGATCAAGAAAAGGCGAACTCATTTAGATTGGATCAAGATGAGACGAACTTGGTTAGAATGGACCAAGAGGAGACGAACTCTCTTAGATTGGATCAAGATGAGACGAACTTAGTTAGAACGGACCAAGAGAAGACGAAATCTCTTAGATTGACCAAGACGCTTCGTTTGGACAAAGAGGAGACGAACTCTCATAGATTAGATCAAGATGAGACGAATTCCCACAGATTGGACCAAGAGGAGACGAACTCTCTTAGATTGGACCAAGATGAGACGAAATTGGTTAGAAAGGACCAAGGGGAGACGAACTCTCTTAGATTGAACAAGAGGAGACCAACACGCTTAGTTTTGACAAAGAGGAGACGAACACTGTTAGATTGGATCAAGAAAAGTCGAACTCGGTTTGATAGGACCAAGAGAAGACAAACTCTCTAAGTTTGGACAAAGAGGAGACGAACTCTGTTAGATTGGATCAAGAAAAGTCGACTCGGTTAGATAGGACCAAGAGGAGACAAACTCTCTTAGTTTGGACAAAGAGGAGACGAACTCTCTTAGATTGGATCAAGATTAAACGAACTCCCATAGATTGGACCAAGAGTAGACGAACTCTCTTAGATTGGATCAAGGTGAGACGAAATTGGTTAGAATGGACCAAGAGGAGATGAACTCTCTTAGATTGAACAAGAGGAGACCAACACGCTTAGTTTTGACAAAGAGGAGACGAACTCTGTTAGATTGGATCAAGAAAAGTCGCACTCGGTTTGATAGGACCAAGAGGAGACAAACTCTCTAAGTTTGGACAAAGAGGAGACGAACTCTCTTAGATTGGATCAAGATTAAACGAACTCCCATAGATCGGACCAAGAGTAGACGAACTCTCTTAGATTGGATCAAGATGAGACGAACTTGGTTAGAATGGACCAAGAGAAGACGAACTCTCTTAGATTGACCAAGAGGAGACCAACACGCTTTGTTTGGACAAAGAGGAGACGAACTCTCATAGATTGGATCAAGATGAGACGAACTCCCACAGATTGGACCAAGAGGAGACAAACTCTCTTAGTTTGGACAAAGAGGAGACGAACACTCTTAGATTGGATGATTGGACGAAGATGAGACGAACTCCCATAGAGTGGACCAAGAGGAGACCAACTGTCGTAGATTGGATCAAGTGGAGACGAACTCTCTTAGCTGGACAAAGAGGAGACGAACTCTCTTAGATTGAACCAAGAGGAGATGAACTCCCTTAGATTGGACCAAGAGGAGACGAACTCTCTTAGATTGACCAAAAGGAGACCAACACGCTTAATTTGGACAAAGATGAGACGAACTCTGTTAGATTGAATCAAGAAAAGACGAACTCGGTTAGATTGGACCAAGAGGAGACGAACTCTCTTAGATTGGATCAAGATGTGACTAACTTGCTTAGAATGGACCAAGAGGAGACGAACTCTCTTAGATTGACCAAGAGGAGACCAACACGCTTAGTTTGCACAAAGAGGAGACGAACTCTGTTAGATTGGATCAAGAAAAGACGAACTCGGTTAGAATGGATCAAGAGGAGACGAAGTCTCTTAGATTGGATCAAGATGAGACGAACTTGTTTAGAATGGACAATGAAAAGACGAACTCTCTTAGATTGACCAAGAGGAGACCAACACGCTTAGTTTGGACAAAGTGGAGACGAACTCTCTTAGATTGGATCAAGATGTGACGAACTCCCATTGATTGGACCAAGAGGAGACAAACTCTCTTAGTTTGGACAAAGAGGAGACGAACCCTCTTCGATTGGATCAAGATTGAACGAACTCCCATAGATCGGACCAAGAGTAGATGAACACTCTTTGATTGGATGATTGGACGAAGATGAGACGAACTCCCATAGATTGGACCAAGAGGAGACCAACTATCGTAGATTGGATCAAGAGGAGACGAACTCCCTTAGATTGGACAAAGAGGAGACAAACTCTCTAAGATTAGACCAAGATGAGATGAACTCCCTTAGATTGGACCAAGAGGAGACGAACTCTCTTAGATTGACCAAGAGGAGACCAACACTCTTAATTTGGACAAAGATGAGACGATTTCTGTTAGATTGGATCAAGAAAAGGCGAACTCATTTAGATTGGATCAAGATGAGACGAACTTGGTTAGAATGGACCAAGAGGAGACGAACTCTCTTAGATTGGATCAAGATGAGACGAACTTAGTTAGAACGGACCAAGAGAAGACGAAATCTCTTAGATTGACCAAGACGCTTCGTTTGGACAAAGAGGAGACGAACTCTCATAGATTAGATCAAGATGAGACGAATTCCCACAGATTGGACCAAGAGGAGACGAACTCTCTTAGATTGGACCAAGATGAGACGAAATTGGTTAGAAAGGACCAAGGGGAGACGAACTCTCTTAGATTGAACAAGAGGAGACCAACACGCTTAGTTTTGACAAAGAGGAGACGAACACTGTTAGATTGGATCAAGAAAAGTCGAACTCGGTTTGATAGGACCAAGAGAAGACAAACTCTCTAAGTTTGGACAAAGAGGAGACGAACTCTGTTAGATTGGATCAAGAAAAGTCGACTCGGTTAGATAGGACCAAGAGGAGACAAACTCTCTTAGTTTGGACAAAGAGGAGACGAACTCTCTTAGATTGGATCAAGATTAAACGAACTCCCATAGATTGGACCAAGAGTAGACGAACTCTCTTAGATTGGATCAAGGTGAGACGAAATTGGTTAGAATGGACCAAGAGGAGATGAACTCTCTTAGATTGAACAAGAGGAGACCAACACGCTTAGTTTTGACAAAGAGGAGACGAACTCTGTTAGATTGGATCAAGAAAAGTCGCACTCGGTTTGATAGGACCAAGAGGAGACAAACTCTCTAAGTTTGGACAAAGAGGAGACGAACTCTCTTAGATTGGATCAAGATTAAACGAACTCCCATAGATCGGACCAAGAGTAGACGAACTCTCTTAGATTGGATCAAGATGAGACGAACTTGGTTAGAATGGACCAAGAGAAGACGAACTCTCTTAGATTGACCAAGAGGAGACCAACACGCTTTGTTTGGACAAAGAGGAGACGAACTCTCATAGATTGGATCAAGATGAGACGAACTCCCACAGATTGGACCAAGAGGAGACAAACTCTCTTAGTTTGGACAAAGAGGAGACGAACTCTCTTAGATTGGATCAAGATTAAACGAACTCCCATAGATAGGACCATGAGGAGACGAACTCTCTTAGATTGTACCAATAGTAGATGAACTCTCTTAGATTGGATGAAGATGAGACGAACTCCCATAGATTGGACCAAGAGGAGACGAACTCTCTTAGATTGGATTAAGATGAGATGAACTCCAATAGATTGGACCAAGATGGGACGAACTCTCTTAGAGTGGATCAAGACGAGACGAACTTAGTTAGAATGGACCAAGAGGAAACGAACTCTCTTAGATTGGATCAAGATGAGACGAACACTCTTAGATTGGATCAAGATTGAACGAACTCCCATAGATTGGACCAAGAGTAGATGAACTCTCTTAGATTGGATGATTGTATGAAGATGAGATGAACTCCCATAGATTGGACCAAGAGGAGACCAACAATCCTAGATTAGATCAAGAGGAGACGAACACTCTTAGATTGGACCGAGATGAGATGAACTCCCTTAGATTGGACCAAGAGGAGGCGAACTCTCTTAGATTGACCAAGAGGAGACCAACACGCTTAGTTTGGACAAAGTGGAGACGAACTCTCTTAGATTGGATCAAGATGAGACGAACTCCCACAGATTGGACCAAGAGGAGACAAACTCTCTTAGTTTGGACAAAGAGGAGACGAACTCTCTTAGATTGGATCAAGATTAAACGAACTCCCATAGATAGGACCAAGAGTAGACGAACTTTCTTAGATTGTACCAAGAGTAGATGAACTCTCTTAGATTGGACCAAGATGGGACGAACTCTCTTAGAGTGGATCAAGACGAGACGAACTTAGTTAGAATGGACCAAGAGGAAACGAACTCTCTTAGATTGGATCAAGATGAGACGAACACTCTTAGATTGGATCAAGATTGAACGAACTCCCATAGATTGGACCAAGAGTAGATGAACTCTCTTAGATTTGATGATTGGATGAAGATGAGATGAACTCCCACAGATTGGGCCAAGAGGAGACCAACAGTCCTAGATTAGATCAAGAGGAGACGAACTCTCTTAGATTGGACAAAGAGGAGACGAACACTCTTAGAGTGGACCGAGATGAGATGAACTCCCTTAGATTGGACCAAGAGGAGACAAACTCTCTTAGTTTGGACAAAGAGGAGACGAACTCTCTTAGATTGGATCAAGATTAAACGAACTCCCATAGATAGGACCAAGAGCAGACGAACTCTCTTAGATTGTACCAAGAGTAGATGAACTCTCTTAGATTGGATGAAGATGAGACGAACTCCCATAGATTGGACCAAGAGGAGACGAATTCTCTTAGATTAGCTAAAGACCAGACAAAATCCAATAGATTAGACCAAGAGGAGACGAACTCTTTTAGATTGGATCAAGATGAGACGAACTTGGTTAGAAAGGACCAAGAGGAGGCGAACTCTCTTAGATTGACCAAGAGGAGACCAACACGCTTAGTTTGGACAAAGTGGAGACGAACTCTCTTAGATCGGATCAAGATGTGACGAACTCCCATAGATTGGACCAGGAGGAGACAAACTCTCTTAGTTTGGACAAAGAGGAGACGAACACTCCTAGATTGGATCAAGATTGAACGAACTCCCATAGATCGGACCAAGAGTAGACGAACACTCTTAGATTGGATGATTGGACGAAGATGAGACGAACTCCCATAGATTGGACCAAGAGGAGACCAACTATCGTAGATTGGATCAAGAGGAGACGAACTCTCTTAGATTGGACCAAGATGAGATGAACTCCCTTAGATTGGACCAAGAGGAGACGAACTCTCTTAGATTGACCAAGAGGAGACCAACACTCTTAATTTGGACAAAGATGAGACGATTTCTGTTAGATTGGATCAAGAAAAGACGAACTCGGTTAGATTGGACCAAGAGGAGAGGAACTCTCTTAGATAGGATCAAGATGTGACTAACTTGCTTAGAATGGGCCAAGAGAAGACGAACTCTCTTAGATTGACCAAGAGGAGACCAACATGCTTAGTTTGGACAAATAGGAGACGAACTCTATTAGATTAGATCAAGAAAAGACGAACTCGGTTAGAATGGACCAAGAGGAGACGAACTCTCTTAGATTGGATCAAGATGAGAAGAACTTGGTTAGAATAGACCAAGAGAACACGAACTCTCTTAGATTGACCAAGAGAAGACCAACATGCTTAGTTTGGACAAAGAGGAGACGAACTCTGTTAGATTGGATCAAGAAAAGTCGAACTCGGTTAGATAGGACCAAGAGGAGACAAACTCTCTTAGTTTGGACAAAGAGGAGACGAACTCTCTTAGATTGGATCAAGATTAAACGAACTCCCATAGATTGGACCAAGAGTAGACGAAATCTCTTAGATTGTACCAAGAGTAGACGAACTCTCTTAGATTGGATTAAGATGAGATGAACTCCTATAGATTGGACCAAGAGGAGACGAACTTGGTTAGAATGGACCAAGAGAAAACGAAATCTCTTACATTGACTAAGCGGAAACCAACACGCTTAGTTTGGACAAAGGCGAGATGAACTCTGTTAGATTGGATCAAGAAAAGACGAACTCGGTAAGATAGGACCAAGAGCAGACAAACTCTCCCGGTTTGGACAAAGAGGAGAGGAACTCTCTTAGATTGTATCAAGACTAAACGAACTACCTTAGATTGGACCTTGAGTAGACGAACTCTCTTAGATTGGATGACGATGAGACGAACTCCCATCGATTGGACCAAGAGGAGACAAACTCTCTTAGTTTGGACAAAGAGGAGACGAACACTCTTAGATTGGATCAAGATTGAACGAACTCCCATAGATCGGACCAAGAGTAGACGAACACTCTTAGATTGGATGATTGGACGAAGATGGGACGAACTCCCATAGATTGGACCAAGAGGAGACCAACTATCGTAGATTGGATCAAGAGGAGACGAACTCTCTTAGATTGGACAAAGAGGAGACGAACTCTCTTAGATTGGACCAAGATGAGATGAACTCCCTTAGATTGGACCAAGAGGAGACGAACTCTCTTAGATTGGATTAAGATGAGATGAACTCCTATAGATTGGACCAAGAGGAGACGAACTTGGTTAGAATGGACCAAGAGGAGACGAAATCTCTTACATTGACTAAGAGGAGACCAACACGCTTAGTTTGGACAAAGGCGAGACGAACTCTGTTAGATTGGATCAAGAAAAGACGAACTCGGTTAGATAGGACCAAGAGCAGACAAACTCTCCCGGTTTGGACAAAGAGGAGATGAACTCTCTTAGATTGGATCAAGACTAAACGAACTACCCTAGATTGGACCTTGAGTAGACGAACACTCTTAGATTGGATGACGATGAGACGAACTCCCATCGATTGGACCAAGAGGAGAAGAACTCTCTTAGATTGGATTAAGATGAGACCAACTCCAATAGATTGGACCAAGAGGAGCCGAACTCTCTTAGATTGGATCAACATGAGACGATCTTGGTTAGAATGGACCCAGAGGAGATGAACTCTCTTAGATTGACCAAGAGGAGACCAACACGCTTAGTTTGGACAAAGAGGAGACGAACACTCTTAGATTGGATCAAGATGAGACGAACTCCCATAGATTGGACCAAGATGAGACGAACTCCCTTAGATTGCATCAAGATGAGACGAACTTGCCTAGAATGGACCAAGACCAGACGAAGTCTCTTAGATTGACCATGAGGAGACCAACACGTTTAGTTTGGACAAAGAGGAGACGAACTCAGTTAGATTTGATCAAGAAAATACGAAGTCTCTTAGATTGGATTAAGATGAGATGAACTCCAATTGATTGGACCAAGAGGGGACGAACTCTTGTAGATTGGATCAAGATGAGACGAACTTGGTTAGAATGGACCAAGAGGAGACGAACTCTATTAGATTAGATCAAGATGAGACGAACTTGGTTAGAATGGACCAAGAGAAGACGAACTCTCTTAGATTGGCCAAGAGGAGACCAACACGCTTAGTTTGGACAAAGAGGAGACGAACTCTCTTAGATTTGATCAAGATGAGACAAACTCCCAAAGATTGGACCAAGAGGAGACGAACTCTCTTTGATTGGATCAAGATGAGACGAAATTGGCTAGAATGGACCAAGAGGAGACGAACTCTCT
Organism: Melaleuca quinquenervia; assembly: GCA_030064385.1. Classification (NCBI taxonomy): domain Eukaryota; kingdom Viridiplantae; phylum Streptophyta; class Magnoliopsida; order Myrtales; family Myrtaceae; genus Melaleuca; species Melaleuca quinquenervia. Next base: position 83,133 of record JAPVXF010000046.1, read on the forward strand.
TAGATTGACCAAGAGGAGACTAACACGCTTAGTTTGGACAAAGAGGAGACGAACTCTGATAGATTGGATCAAGAAAAGTCGAACTTGGTTACATCGGACGAAGAGGAGACAAACTCTCTTAGTTTGGATAAAGAGGAGACGAACTCTCTGAGATTGGATCAAGATTAAAAGAACTCCCATAGATTGGAACAAGAGTAGACGAGCTCTCATAGAATGGACCAAGAGTAGACGAACTCTCTTAGATTGGACCAAGAGTAGACGAACTCTCTTAGATTGGATGAAGATGAGACGAACTCTGTTAGATTGGATCAAGATGAGACAAACATGGTTAGAATGTACCAAGAGGAGCCGAACTCTCTTTGATTGGACCAAGAAAAGACGAACTCGGTTAGATTGGACCATGAGGAGACAAACTCTCAAAGTTTGGACAAAGAGGAGACGAACTCTCTTAGATTGGATCAAGATGAGACGAACTTGGTTAGAATGGACCAAGAGGAGACGAACTCTCTTAGATTGACCAAGAGGAGACCAACACGCTTAGTAAGGACAAAGGCGAGACGACCTCTGTTAGATTGGGTCAAGAAAAGACGAACTCGGTTACATAGGACCAAGAGGAGACAAACTCTCTTAGTTTGGACAAAGAGGAGACGAACTCTCTTAGATTGGATCAAGATGAGATGAACTCCAATTGATTGGACCAAGAGGAGACGAAATCTTTTAGATTGGATCAAGATGAGACGAACTTGGTTAGAATGGACCAAGAGGAGACGAACTCTCTTAGACTGACCAAGAGGAGACCAACACGCTTAGTTTGGACAAAGAGGAGACGAACTCTGTTAGATTGGATCAAGAAAAGACGATCTCGGTTAGATTGGACCAAGAGGAGACAAACTTTCTTAGTTTGGACAAAGAGGAGACGAACTCTCTTAGATTGGATGAAGATGAGACGAACTCCAATAGATTAGACCATGAGGAGACGAACTCTTTTAGATTGGATCAAGATGAGACGAACTTGGTTAGAATGGACCAAGAGAAGACGAACTATCTTTGATTGACCAAGAGGAGATCAACACGCTTAGTTTGGACAAAGAGGAGACGAACTCTCTTAGATTGGATCAAGTTGAGACGAACACCCATAGATTGGACCAAGAGGAGACGAACACTCTTAGATTGGATCAAGATGAGATGAACTCCAATTGATTGGACCAAGAGGAGACGAAATCTTTTAGATTGGATCAAGATGAGACGAACTTGGTTAGAATGGACCAAGAGGAGACGAACTCTCTTAGACTGACCAAGAGGAGACCAACACGCTTAGTTTGGACAAAGAGGAGACGAACTCTGTTAGATTGGATCAAGAAAAGACGATCTCGGTTAGATTGGACCAAGAGGAGACAAACTTTCTTAGTTTGGACAAAGAGGAGACGAACTCTCTTAGATTGGATGAAGATGAGACGAACTCCAATAGATTAGACCATGAGGAGACGAACTCTTTTAGATTGGATCAAGATGAGACGAACTTGGTTAGAATGGACCAAGAGAAGACGAACTATCTTTGATTGACCAAGAGGAGATCAACACGCTTAGTTTGGACAAAGAGGAGACGAACTCGCTTAGATTGGATCAAGATGAGACGAACACCCATAGATTGGACCAAGAGGAGACGAACACTCTTAGATTGGATCAAGATGAGACAAACTTGGTAAGAATGGACCAAAAGGAGACGAAATCTCTTAGATTGACTAAGAGGAGACCAACACGCTTAGTTTGGACAAAGGCGAGACGAACTCTGTTAGATTGATCAAGAAAAGACGAACTCGGTTAGATTGGACCAAGAGCAGACAAACTCTCCCGGTTTGGACAAAGAGGAGACGAACTCTCTTAGATTGGATCAAGACTAAACGAACTACCTTAGATTGGACCTTGAGTAGACGAACTCTCTTAGATTGGATGACGATGGGACGAACTTCCATAGATTGGACCAAGAGGAGACGAACTCTCTTAGATTGGATTAAGATGAGACCAACTCCAATAGATTGGACCAAGAGGAGACGAACTCTTTTAGATTGGATTAAGATGAGACGAACTTGGTTAGAATGGACTCAGAGGAGATGAACTCTCTTAGATTGACCAAGAGGAGACCAACACGCTTAGTTTGGACAAAGAGGAGACGAACACTCTTAGATTGGATCAAGATGAGACGAACTCCCATAGATTGGACCAAGATGAGACGAACTATCTTAGATTGGATCAAGATGAGACGAACTTGCCTAGAATGGACCAAGAGCAGACGAACTCTCTTAGATTGACCATGAGGAGACCAACACGTTTAGTTTGGACAAAGAGGAGACGAACTCAGTTAGATTGGATCAAGAAAATACGAACTCGGTTAGATTGAATCAAGATTAAACGAACTCCCTTAGATTAGACCAAGAGTAGACGAACTCTCTTAGATTGGATTAAGATGAGATGAACTCCAATAGATTGGACCAAGAGGGGACGAACTCTTTTAGAATGGATCAAGATGAGACGAACTTGGTTAGAATGGACCAAGAGGAGATGAACTCTCTTAGATTGGATCAAGATGAGACGAACTTGGTTAGAATGGACCAAGAGAAGACGAACTCTCTTAGATTGACCAAGAGGAGACCAACACGCTTAGTTTGGACAAAGAGGAGACGAACTCTCTTAGATTTGATCAAGATGAGACAAACTCCCACAGATTGGGCCAAGAGGAGACGAACTCTCTTTGATTGGATCAAGATGAGACGAACTATCTTAGATTGACCAAGAGGAGACCAACACGCTTAGTTTGGACAAAGATGAGAAGAACTCTGTTAGATTGGATCAAGAAAAGACGAAGTCGGTTAGAATGGACCAAGAGGAGATGAACTCTCTTAGATTGGATCAAGATGAGACGAACACTCTTAGATTGGATCAAGATTGAACGAACACCCATAGATTGGACCAAGAGTAGATGAACTCTCTTAGATTGGATGATTGGATGAAGATGAGATGAACTCCCATAGATTGGACCAAGAGGAGACCAACAATCCTAGATTAGATCAAGAGGAGACGAACTCTCTTAGATTGGACAAAGAGGAGACGAACACTCTTAGATTGGACCGAGATGAGATGAACTCCCTTAGATTGGACCAAGAGGAGACAAACTCTCTTAGTTTGGACAAAGAGGAGACGAACTCTCTTAGATTGGATCAAGATGAGACGAACTCCCACAGATTGGACCAAGAGGAGACAAACTCTCTTAGTTTGGACAAAGAGGAGACGAACTCTCTTCGATTGGATCAAGATTAAACGAACTCCCATAGATAGGACCAAGAGTAGACGAACTCTCTTAGATTGTACCAAGATTAGACGAACTCTCTTAGATTGGATGAAGATGAGACGAACTCCCGTAGATTGGACCAAGAGGAGACGAACTCTCTTAGATTGGATTAAGATGAGATGAACTCCTATAGATTGGACCAAGAGGAGACGAACTTGGTTAGAATGGACCAAGAGGAGACGAACACGCTTAGTTTGGACAAAGGCGAGACGAACTCTGTTAGATTGGATCAAGAAAAGACGAACTCGGTTAGATAGGACCAAGAGCAGACAAACTCTCCCGGTTTGGACAAAGAGGAGATGAACACTCTTAGATTGGATCAAGATTGAACGAACTCCCATAGATTGGACCAAGAGTAGATGAACTCTCTTAGATTGGATGATTGGATGAAGATGAGATGAACTCCCATAGATTGTACCAAGAGGAGACCAACAATCCTAGATTACATCAAGAGGAGACGAACTCTCTTAGATTGGACAAAGAGGAGACGAACACTCTTAGATTGGACCGAGATGAAATGAACTCTCTTAGATTGGACCAAGAGGAGGCGAACTCTCTTAGATTGACCAAGAGGAGACCAACACACTTAGTTTGGACAAAGTGGAGACGAACTCTCTTAGATTGGATCAAGATGAGACGAACTCCCACAGATTGGACCAAGAGGAGACAAACTCTCTTAGTTTGGACAAAGTGGAGACGAACTCTCTTAGATTGGATCAAGATGTGACGATCTCCCATAGATTGGACCAAGAGGAGACAAACTCTCTTAGTTTGGACAAAGAGGAGACGAACACTCTTAGATTGGATCAAGATGGAACGAACACCCATAGATCGGACCAAGAGTAGTCGAATACTCTTAGATTGGACAAAGAGGTGACGAACTCTCTTAGATTGGATCAAGAGGAGACGAACTCTCTTAGATTGGACAAAGAGGAGACGAACACTCTTAGATTGGACCGAGATGAGATGAACTCCCTTAGATTGGACCAAGAGGAGACAAACTCTCTTAGTTTGGACAAAGAGGAGACGAACTCTCTTAGATTGGATCAAGATGAGACGAACTCCCACAGATTGGACCAAGAGGAGACAAACACTCTTACTTTGGACAAAGAGGAGACGAACTCTCTTAGATTGGATCAAGATTAAACGAACTCCCATAGATAGGACCAAGAGTAGACGAACTCTCGTAGATTGTACCAAGATTAGACGAACTCTCTTAGATTGGATGAAGATGAGACGAACTCCCGTAGATTGGACCAAGAGGAGACGAACTCTCTTAGATTGGATTAAGATGAGATGAACTCCTATAGATTGGACCAAGAGGAGACGAACTTGGTTAGAATGGACCAAGGGGAGACGAAATCTCTTACATTGACTAAGAGGAGACCAACACGCTTAGTTTGGACAAAGGCGAGATGAACTCTGTTAGATTGGATCAAGAAAAAGACGAACTCGGTTAGATAGGACCAAGAGCAGACAAACTCTCCCGGTTTGGACAAAGAGGAGACGAACTCTCTTAGATTGGATCAAGACTAAACGAACTACCTTAGATTGGACCTTGAGTAGACGAACTCTCTTAGATTGAATGACGATGAGACGAACTCCCATCGATTGGACCAAGAGGAGACAAACTCTCTTAGTTTGGACAAAGAGGAGACGAACACTCTTAGATTGGATCAAGATTGAACGAACTCCCATAGATCGGACCAAGAGTAGACGAACACTCTTAGATTGGATGATTGGACGAAGATGAGACGAACTCCCATAGATTGGACCAACAGGAGACCAACTATCGTAGATTGGATCAAGAGGAGACGAACTCTCTTAGATTGGACAAAGAGGAGACGAACACTCTTAGATTGGACCGAGATGACATGAACTCCCTTAGATTGGACCAAGAGGAGGCGAACTCTCTTAGATTGACCAAGAGGAGACCAACACGCTTAGTTTGGACAAAGTGGAGACGAACTCTCTTAAATTGGATCAAGATAAGACGAACTCCCACAGATTGGACCAAGAGGAGACAAACTCTCTTAGTTTGGACAAAGAGGAGACGAATTCTCTTAGATTGGATCAAGATTAAACGAACTCCCATAGATAGGAACAAGAGTAGACGAACTTTCTTAGATTGTACCAAGAGTAGATGAACTCTCTTAGATTGGATGAAGATGAGACGAACTCCCATAGATTGGACGAAGAGGTGACGAACTCTCTTAGATTGGATTAAGATGAGATGGACTCCAATAGATTGGACCAAGATGGGACGAACTCTCTTAGAGTGGATCAAGACGAGACGAACTTCGTTAGAATGGACCGAGAGGAAACGAACTCTCTTAGATTGGATCAAGATGAGACGAACACTCTTAGATTGGATCAAGATTGAACGAACTCCCATAGATTGGACCAAGAGTAGATGAACTCTCTTAGATTGGATGATTGGATGAAGATGAGATGAACTCCCATAGATTGGACCAAGAGGAGACCAACAATCCTAGATTAGATCAGGAGGAGACGAACTCTCTTAGATTGGACAAAGAGGAGACGAACACTCTTAGATTGGACCGAGATGAGATGAACTCCCTTAGATTGGACCATGAGGAGACAAACTATCTTAGTTTGGACAAAGAGGAGACGAACACTCTTAGATTGGATCAAGATGAGACGAACTCCCACAGATTGGACCAAGAGGAGACAAACTCTCTTAGTTTGGACAAAGAGGAGACGAACTCTCTTAGATTGGATCAAGATTAAACGAACTCCCATAGGTAGGACCAAGAGCAGACGAACTCTCTTAGATTGTACCAAGAGTAGAAGGACTCTCTTAGATTGGATGAATATGAGACGAACTCCCATAGATTGGACCAAGAGGAGACGAATTCTCTTAAATTGGATTAAGATGAGACAAAATCCAATAGATTAGACAAAGAGGAGACGAACTCTTTTAGATTGGATCAAGATGAGACGAACTTGGTTAGAAAGGACCAAGAGGTGGCGAACTCTCTTAGATTGACCAAGAGGAGACCAACACGCTTACTTTGGACAAAGTGGAGACGAACTCTCTTAGATTGGATCAAGATGTGACGAACTCCCATAGATTGGACCAAGAGGAGACAAACTCTCTAAGTTTGGACAAAGAGGAGATGAACACTCTTAGATTGGATCAAGATTGAACGAACTCCAATAGATCGGACCAAGAGTAGACGAACACTCTTAGATTGGATGATTGGACGAAGATGAGACGCACTCCCATAGATTGGACCAAGAGGAGACCAACTATCGTAGATTGGATCAAGAGGAGACGAACTCTCTTAGATTGGACAAAGAGGAGACGAACTCTCTTAGATTGGACCAAGATGAGATGAACTCCCTTAGATTGGACCAAGAGGAGACAAACTCTCTAAGATTGACCAAGAGGAGACCAACACGCTTAATTTGGACAAAAATGAGACGATTTCTGTTAGATTGGATCAAGTAAAGACGAACTCGGTTAGATTGGACCAAGAGGAGATGAACTCTCTTAGATTAGATCAAGATGTGACTAACTTGCTTAGAATGGACCAAGAGGAGACGAATTCTCTTAGATTGACCAAGAGGAGACCAACACGCTTAGTTTGGACAAATAGGAGACGAACTCTGTTAGATTGGATCAAGAAAAGACGAACTCGGTTAGAATTGACCAAGAGGAGACGAACTCTCTTAGATTGGATCAAGATGAGAAGAACTTGGTTAGAATGGACCAAGAGAAGACGAACACTCTTAGATTGACCATGAGAAGACCAACACGCTTAGTTTGGACAAAGAGGAGACGAACTCTTTTAGATTGTATCAAGAAAAGTCGAACTCGGTTAGATAGGAGCAAGAGGAGACAAACTCTCTTAGTTTGGACAAAGAGGTGACGTACTCTCTTAGATTGGATCAAGATTAAACGAACTCCCATAGATTGGACCAAGAGTAGACGAACTCTCTTAGATTGTACCAAGATTAGACGAACTCTCTTAGATTGGATGAAGATGAGACGAACTCCCGTAGATTGGACCAAGAGGAGACGAACTCTCTTAGATTGGATTAAGATGAGATGAACTCCTATAGATTGGACCAAGAGGAGAGGAACTTGGTTAGAATGGACCAAGAGGAGACGAACACGCTTAGTTTGGACAAAGGCGAGACGAACTCTGTTAGATTGGATCAAGAAAGGACGAACTCGGTTAGATAGGACCAAGAGCAGACAAACTCTCCCGGTTTGGACAAGAGGAGACCAACTATCGTAGATTGGATCAAGAGGAGACGAACTCTCTTAGATTGGACAAACAGGAGACGAACACTCTTAGATTGGACCAAGATGAGATGAACTTCCTTAGATTGGACCAAGAGGAGACGAATTCTCTTAGATTGGTTTAAGATGAGATGAACTCCTATAGATTGGACCAAGAGGAGACGAACTTGGTTTGAATGGACCAAGAGGAGACGAAATCTCTTACATTGACTAAGTGGAGACCAACACGATTAGTTTGGACAAAGGCGAGACGAACTCTGTTAGATTGGATCAAGAAAAGACGAACTCGGTTAGATAGGACCAAGAGCAGACAAACTCTCCCGGTTTGGACAAAGAGGAGATGAACTCTCTTAGATCGGATCAAGACTAAACGAACTACCCTAGATTGGACCTTGAGAAGACGAACTCTCTTAGATTGGATGACGATGAGACGAACTCCCATCGATTGGACCAAGAGGAGACGAACTCTCTTAGATTGGTTTAAGATGAGATGAACTCCTATAGATTGGACCAAGAGGAGACGAACTTGGTTTGAATGGACCAAGAGGAGACGAAATCTCTTACATTGACTAAGTGGAGACCAACACGATTAGTTTGGACAAAGGCGAGACGAACTCTGTTAGATTGGATCAAGAAAAGACGAACTCGGTTAGATAGGACCAAGAGCAGACAAACTCTCCCGGTTTGGACAAAGAGGAGATGAACTCTCTTAGATCGGATCAAGACTAAACGAACTACCCTAGATTGGACCTTGAGAAGACGAACTCTCTTAGATTGGATGACGATGAGACGAACTCCCATCGATTGGACCAAGAGGAGACGAACTCTCTTAGATTGGATTAAGATGAGTCCAACTCCAATAGATTGGACCAAATGGAGACGAACTCTCTTAGATTGGATCAACATGTGACGAACTTCGTTAGAATGGACCCAGAGGAGATGAACTCTCTTAGATTGACCAAGAGGAGACCAACACGCTTAGTTTGGACAAAGAGGAGACGAACACTCTTAGATTGGATCAAGATGAGACGAACTCCCATAGATTGGACCAAGATGAGACGAACTCTCTTACATTGGATCAAGATGAGACGAACTTGCCTAGAATGGACCAAGAGCAGACGAACTCTCTTAGATTGACCATGAGGGGACCAACACGTTTAGTTTGCACAAAGAGGAGACGAACTCAGTTAGATTGGATCAAGAAAATACGAACTCTCTTAGATTGGATTAAGATGAGATGAACTCCAATAGATTGGACCAAGAGGGGACGAACTCTTTTAGATTGGATCAAGATGATACGAACTTGGTTAGAATGGACCAAGAGGAGACGAACTCTATTAGATTGGATCAAGATGAGACGAACTTGGTTAGAATGGACCAAGAGAAGATGAACTCTCTTAGATTGACCAAGAGGAGACCAACATGCTTAGTTTGGACGAAGAGGAGACGAACTCTCTTAGATTTGATCAAGATGAGACAAACTCCCACAGATTGGACCAAGAGGAGACGAACTCTCTTTAATTGGATCAAGATGACACGAACTTGGCTAGAATGGACCAAGAGGAGATGAACTCTCTTAGATTGGATCAAGATGAAACGAACTTGGTTAGAATGGACCAAGAGGAGACGAACTCTCTTAGATTGACCAAGAGGAGACTAACACGCTTAGTTTGGACAAAGAGGAGACGAACTCTGATAGATTGGATCAAGAAAAGTCGAACTCGGTTACATCGGACCAAGAGTAGACAAACTCTCTTAGTTTGGATAAAGCGGAGACGAACTCTCTTAGATTGGATCAACATTAAAAGAACTCCCATAGATTGGAACAAGAGTAGACGAGCTCTCATAGAATGGACCAAGAGTAGACGAACTCTCATTGATTGGACCAAGAGTAGACGAACTCTCTTAGATTGGATGAAGATGAGACGAACTCTGTTAGATTGGATCAAGATGAGACAAACATGGTTAGAATGTACCAAGAGGAGCCGAACTCTCTTTGATGGGACCAAGAAAAGACGAACTCGGTTAGATTGGACCATGAGGAGACAAACTCTCAAAGTTTGGATCAAGATGAGACGAACTTGGTTATAATGGACCAAGAGGAGACGAACTCTCTTAGATTGACCAAGAGGAGACCAACACGCTTAGTTAGGACAAAGGCGAGACGAACTCTATTAGATTGGATCAAGATGTGACTAACTTGCTTAGAATGGACCAAGAGGAGACGAACTCTCTTAGATTGACCAAGAGGAGACCAACACGCTTAGTTTGGACAAAGAGGAGACGAACTCTATTAGATTGGATCAAGAAAAGACGAAGTCGGTTAGATTGGACCAAGAGGAGACGAACTCTCTTAGATTGGATCAAGATGAGACGAACACTCTTAGATTGGATCAAGATTGAACGAACTCCCATAGATTGGACCAAGAGTAGATGAACTCTCTTAGATTGGATGATTGGATGAAGATGAGATGAACTCCCATAGATTGGACCAAGAGGAGACCAACAATCCTAGATTAGATCAAGAGGAGACGAACTCTCTTAGATTGGACAAAGAGGAGACGAACACTCTTAGATTGGACCGAGATGAGATGAACTCCCTTAGATTGGACCAAGAGGAGGCGAACTCTCTTAGATTGACCAAGAGGAGACCAACACGCTTAGTTTGGACAAAGTGGAGACGAACTCTCTTAAATTGGATCAAGATGAGACGAACTCCCACAGATTGGACCAAGAGGAGACAAATCTCTTAGTTTGGACTAAGAGGAGACGAACTCTCTTAGATTGGATCAAGATTAAACGAACTCCCATAGATAGGACCAAGAGTAGACGAACTTTCTTAGATTGTACCAAGAGTAGATGAACTCTCTTAGATTGGATGAAGATGAGACGAACTCCCATAGATTAGACGAAGAGGAGACGAACTCCCTTAGATTGGATTAATATGAGATGAACTCCAATAGATTGGACCAAGTTGGGACGAACTCTCTTAGAGTGGATCAAGACGAGACGAACTTAGTTAGAATGGACCAAGAGGAAACGAACTCTCTTAGATTGGATCAAGATGAGACGAACACTCTTAGATTGGATCAAGATTGAACGAACTCCCATAGATTGGACCAAGAGTAGATGAACTCTCTTAGATTGGATGATTGGATGAAGATGAGATGAACTCCCATAGATTGGACCAAGAGGAGACCAACAATCCTAGATTAGATCAAGAAGAGACGAACTCTCTTAGATTGGACAAAGAGGAGACGAACACTCTTAGATTGGACCGAGATGAGATGAACTCCCTTAGATTGGACCAAGAGGAGACAAACTCTCTTAGTTTGGACGAAGAGGAGACGAAATCTCTTAGATTGGATCAAGATGAGACGAACTCCCACAGATTGGACCAAGAGGAGACCAACTCTCTTAGTTTGGACAAAGAGGAGACGAACTCTCTTAGATTGGATGAAGATGAGACGAACTCCCGTAGATTGGACCAAGAGGAGACGAACTCTCTTAGATTGGATTAAGATGAGATGAACTCCTATAGATTGGACCAAGAGGAGACGAACTTGGTTAGAATGGACCAAGAGGAGACGAAATCTCTTACATTGACTAAGAGGAGACCAACACGCTTAGTTTGGACAAAGGCGAGATGAACTCTGTTAGATTGGATCAAGAAAAGACGAACTCGGATAGATAGAACCAAGAGCAGACAAACTCTCCCGGTTTGTACAAAGAGGAGATGAACTCTCTTAGATTGGATCAGGACTAAACGAACTACCTTAGATTGGACGTTGAGTAGACGAACTCTCTTAGATTGGATGACGATGAGACGAACTCCCATCGATTGGACCAAGAGGAGACAAACTCTCTTAGTTTGGACAAAGAGGAGACGAACACTCTTAGATTGTATCAAGATTGAACGAACTCCCATAGATCGGACCAAGAGTAGACGAACACTCTTAGATTGGATGATTGGACGAAGATGAGACGAACTCCCATAGATTGGACCAAGAGGAGACCAACTATCGTAGATTGGATCAAGAGGAGACGAACTCTCTTAGATTGGACAAAGAGGAGACGAACTCTCTTAGATTGGACCAAGATGAGATGAACTCCCTTAGATTGGACCAAGAGGAGACGAACTCTCTTAGATTGGATTAAGATGAGATGAACTCCTATAGATTGGACCAAGAGGAGACGAACTTGGTTAGAATGGACCAAGAGGAGACGAAATCTCTTACATTGACTAAGAGGAGACAAACACGCTTAGTTTGGACAAAGGCGAGACGAACTCTGTTAGATTGGATCAAGAAAAGACGAACTCGGTTAGATAGGACCAAGAGCAGACAAACTCTCCCGGTTTGGACAAAGAAGAGATGAACACTCTTAGATTGGATCAAGATTGAACGAACTCCCATAGATTGGACCAAGAGTAGATGAACTCTCTTAGATTGGATGATTGGATGAAGATGAGATGAACTCCCATAGATTGGACCAAGAGGAGACCAACAATCCTAGATTAGATCAAGAGGAGACGAACTCTCTTAGATTGGACAAAGAGGAGACGAACACTCTTAGATTGGATCAAGATGAGACGAACTCCCATAGATTGGACCAAGAGGAGACGAACACTCGTAGATTGGATCAAGATGAGACGAACTTCGTTAGAATGGACCAAGAGGAGACGAAATCTCTTACATTGACGAAGAGGAGACCAACACGCTTAGTTTGGACAAAGGCGAGAAGAACTCTGTTAGATTGGATCAAGAAAAGACGAACTCGGTTAGATAGGACCAAGAGGAGACAAACTCTCTTAGTTTGGACAAAGGCGAGAAGAACTCTATTAGATTGGATCAAGAAAAGACGAACTCGGTTAGATAGGACCAAGAGCAGACAAACTCTCCCGGTTTGGACAAAGAGGAGAAGAACTCTCTTAGATTGGATCAAGACTAGAAGAACTACCTTAGATTGGACCTTGAGTAGACGAACTCTCTTAGATTGGATGACGATGAGACGAACTCCCATCGATTGGACCAAGAGGAGACGAACTCTCTTAGATTGGATTAAGATGAGACCAACTCCAATAGATTGCACCAAATGGAGACGAACTCTCTTAGATTGGATCAACATGAGACGAACTTCGTTAGAATGGACCCAGAGGAGATGAACTCTCATAGATTGACCAAGAGGAGACCAACACGCTTAGTTTGGACAAAGAGGAGACGAACACTCTTAGATTGGATCAAGATGAGACGAACTCCCATAGATTGGACCAAGATGAGACGAACTCTCTTACATTGGATCAAGATGAGACGAACTTGCCTAGAATGGACCAAGAGCAGACGAACTCTCTTAGATTGACCATGAGGGGACCAACACGTTTAGTTTGGATCAAGAGGAGACGAACTCAGTTAGATTGGATCAAGAAAATACGAACTCTCTTAGATTGGATTAAGATGAGATGAACTCCAATAGATTGGACCAAGAGGGGACGAACTCTTTTAGATTGGATCAAGATGATACGAACTTGGTTAGAATGGACGAAGAGGAGACAAACTCTATTAGATTGGATCAAGATGAGACGAACTTGGTTAGAATGGACTAAGAGAAGACGAACTCTCTTAGATTGACCAAGAGGAGACCAACATGCTTAGTTTGGACGAAGAGGAGACGAACTCTCTTAGATTTGATCAAGATGAGACAAACTCCCACAGATTGGACCAAGATGAGACGAACTCTCTTTAATTGGGTCAAGATGAGACGAACTTGCCTAGAATGGACCAAGAGCAGACGAACTCTCTTAGATTGACCATGAGGGGACCAACACGTTTAGTTTGGACAAAGAGGAGACGAACTCAGTTAGATTGAATCAAGAAAATACGAACTCTCTTAGATTGGATTAAGATGAGATGAACTCCAATAGATTGGACCAAGAGGGGACGAACTCATTTAGATTGGATGAAGATGATACAAACTTGGTTAGAATGGACCAAGAGGAGACGAACTCTATTAGATTGGATCAAGATGAGACGAACTTGGTTAGAATGGACCAAGAGAAGACGAACTCTCTTAGATTGACCAAGAGGAGACTAACATGCTTAGTTTGGACAAAGAGGAGACGAACTCTCTTAGATTGGATCAAGATGAGACGAACTTGGTTATAATGGACCAAGAGGAGACGAACTCTCTTAGATTGACCAAGAGGAGACCAACACGCTTAGTTAGGACAAAGGCGAGACGAACTCTATTAGATTGGATCAAGATGTGACTAACTTGCTTAGAATGGACCAAGAGGAGACGAACTCTCTTAGATTGACCAAGAGGAGACCAACACGCTTAGTTTGGACAAAGAGGAGACGAACTCTATTGGATTGGATCAAGAAAAGACGAAGTCGGTTAGAATGGACCAAGAGGAGACGAACTCTCTTAGATTGTATCAAGATGAGACGAACACTCTTAGATTGGATCAAGATTGAACGAACTCCCATAAATTGGACCAAGAGTACATGAACTCTCTTAGATTGGATGATTGGATGAAGATGAGATGAACTCCCATAGATTGTACCAAGAGGAGACCAACAATCCTAGATTAGATCAAGAGGAGACGAACTCTCTTAGATTGGACAAAGAGGAGACGAACACTCTTAGATTGGATCAAGATGAGACGAACTCCCTAGATTGGACCAAGAGGAGACGAACACTCTTAGATTGGATCAAGATGAGACGAACTTGGTTAGAATGGACCAAGAGGAAACGAAATCTCTTACATTGACTAAGAGGAGACCAATACGCTTAGTTTGGACAAAGGCGAGAAGAACTCTGTTAGATTGGATCAAGAAAAGATGAACTCGGTTAGATAGGACAAAGAGGAGACAAACTCTCTTACTCTGGACAAAGGCGAGAAGAACTCTGTTAGATTGTATCAAAAAAAGACGAACTCGGTTAGATAGGACCAAGAGCAGACAAACTCTCCAGGTTTGGACAAAGAGGAGAAGAACTCTCTTAGATTGGATCAAGACTAAACGAACTACCTTAGATTGGACCTTGAGTAGACGAACTCTCTTAGATTGGATGACGATGAGACGAACTCCCATCGATTGGACCAAGAGGAGACAAACTCTCTTAGTTTGGACAAAGAGGAGACGAAGACTCTTAGATTGGATCAAGATTGAACGAACTCCCATAGATCGGACCAAGAGTAGACGAACACTCTTAGATTGGATGATTGGACGAAGATGAGACGAACTCCCATAGATTGGACCAAGAGGATACCAACACGCTTAGTTTGGACAAAGTGGAGACGAACTCTCTTAGATTGGATTAAGATGAGACGAACTCCCACAGATTGGAGCAAGAGGAGACAAACTCTCTTAGTTTGGACAAAGAGGAGACGAACTCTCTTAGATTGGATCAAGATGTGACGAACTCCAATAGATTGGACCAAGAGAAGACAAACTCTCTTAGTTTGGACAAAGAGGAGACGAACACTCTTAGATTGGATCAAGATTGAACGAACTCCCATAGATCGGACCAAGAGTAGACGAACACTCTTAGATTGGATGATTGGATGATGATGAGATGAACTCCCATAGATTGGACCAAGAGGAGACCAACAATCCTAGATTAGATCAAGAGGAGACGAACTCTCTTAGATTGGACAAAGAGGAGACGAACACTCTTAGATTGGATCAAGATGAGACGAACTCCCATAGATTGGACCAAGAGGAGACGAACACTCTTAGATTGGATCACGATGAGACGAACTTGGTTAGAATGGACCAAGAGGAGACGAAATCTCTTACATTGACTAAGAGGAGACCAACACGCTTAGTTTGGACAAAGGCGAGAAGAACTCTGTTAGATTGGCTCAAGAAAAGACGAACACGGTTAGATAGGACCAAGAGCAGACAAACTCTCCCGGTTTGGACAAAGAGGAGAAGAACTCTCTTAGATTGGATCAAGACTAAACGAACTACCTTAGATTGGACCTTGAGTAGACGAACTCTCTTACATTGGATGACGATGAGACGAACTCCCATCGATTGGACCAAGAGGAGACAAACTCTCTTAGTTTCGACAAAGAGGAGACGAAGACTCTTAGATTGGATCAAGATTGAACGAACTCCCATAGATCGGACCAAGAGTAGACGAACACTCTTAGATTGGATTAAGATGAGCTGAACTCCAACAGATTGGACCAAGATGGGACGAACTCTCTTAGAGCGGATCAAGACGAGACGAACTTAGTTAGAATGGACCTAGAGGAAACGAACTCTCTTAGATTGGATCAAGATGAGACAAACACTCTTAGATTGGATCAAGATTGAACGAACTCCCATAGATTGGACCAAGAGTAGATGAACTCTTAGATTGGATGATTGGATGATGATGAGAGGAACTCCCATAGATTGGACCAAGAGGAGACCAACAATCCTAGATTAGATCAAGAGGAGACGAACTCTCTTAGATTGGACAAAGAGGAGACGAACACTCTTAGATTGGACCGAGATGAGATGAACTCCCTTAGATTGGACCAAGAGGAGACAAACTCTCTTAGTTTGGACAAAGAGGAGACGAACTCTCTTAGATTGGATCAAGATGAGACGAACTCCAATTGATTGGACCAAGAGGAGACGAACTCTTTTAGATTGGATCAAGATGAGACGAAGTTGGTTAGAATGGACCAAGAGGAGACGAACTCTCTTAGACTGACCAAGAGGAGACCAACACGCTTAGTTTGGACAAAGAGGAGGCGAACTCTGTTAGATTGGATCAAGAAAAGACGATCTCGGTTAGATTGGACCAAGAGGAGACAAACTCTCTTAGTTTGGACAAAGAGGAGACGAACTCTCTTAGATTGGATGAAGATGAGAAGAACTCCAATAGATTAGACCATGACGAGACGAACTCTTTTAGGTTTGATCAAGATGAGACGAACTTGGTTAGAATGGACCAAGAGAAGACGAACTATCTTTGATTGACCAAGAGGAGACCAACACGTTTAGTTTGGACAAAGATGAGACGAACACTCTTAGATTGGATCAAGATGAGACGAACTCCCATAGATTGGACCAAGAGGAGACGAACACTCTTAGATTGGATCAAGATGAGACGAACTTGGTTAGAATGGACCAAGAGGAGACGAAATCTCTTAGATTGACTAAGAGGAGACCAACACGCTTAGTTTGGACAAAGGCAAGACGAACTCTGTTAGATTGGATCAAGAAAAGACGAACTCGGTTAGATAGGACC
>JAPVXF010000047.1:0-100000 GCA_030064385.1 Melaleuca quinquenervia
CCAACACGCTTAGTTTGGACAAAGAGGAGGCGAACTCTGTTAGATTGGATCAAGAAAAGACGATCTCGGTTAGATTGGACCAAGAGGAGACAAACTCTCTTAGTTTGGACAAAGAGGAGACGAACTCTCTTAGATTGGATGAAGATGAGAAGAACTCCAATAGATTAGACCATGACGAGACGAACTCTTTTAGATTTGATCAAGATGAGACGAACTTGGTTAGAATGGACCAAGAGAAGACGAACTATCTTTGATTGACCAAGAGGAGACCAACACGTTTAGTTTGGACAAAGATGAGACGAACACTCTTAGATTGGATCAAGATGAGACGAACTCCCATAGAATGAACCAAGAGGAGACGAACTCTCTTAGATTGGATCAAGATGAGAAGAACTTGGTTAGAATGGACCAAGAGAAGACGAACTCTCTTAGATTGACCAAGAGGAGACCAACACGCTTAGTTTGGACAAAGAGGAGGCGAACTCTGTTAGATTGGATCAAGAAAAGACGATCTCGGTTAGATTGGACCAAGAGGAGACAAACTCTCTTAGTTTGGACAAAGAGGAGACGAACTCTCTTAGATTGGATGAAGATGAGAAGAACTCCAATAGATTAGACCATGACGAGACGAACTCTTTTAGATTTGATCAAGATGAGACGAACTTGGTTAGAATGGACCAAGAGAAGACGAACTATCTTTGATTGACCAAGAGGAGACCAACACGTTTAGTTTGGACAAAGATGAGACGAACACTCTTAGATTGGATCAAGATGAGACGAACTCCCATAGATTGGACCAAGAGGAGACGAACACTCTTAGATTGGATCAAGATGAGACGAACTTGGTTAGAATGGACCAAGAGGAGACGAAATCTCTTAGATTGACTAAGAGGAGACCAACACGCTTAGTTTGGACAAAGGCAAGACGAACTCTGTTAGATTGGATCAAGAAAAGACGAACTCGGTTAGATAGGACCAAGAGCAGACAAACTCTCCCGGTTTGGACAAAGAGGAGACGAACTCTCTTAGATTGGATCAAGACTAAACGAACTACCATAGATTGGACCTTGAGTAGACGAACTCTCTCAGATTGGATGACGATGGGACGAACTCCCATAGATTGGACCAAGAGGAGACGAACTCTCTTAGATTGGATTAAGATGAGACCAACTCCAATAGATTGGACCAAGAGGAGACGAACTCTTTTAGATTGGATCAAGATGAGACGAACTTGGTTAGAATGGACCCAGAGGAGATGAACTCTCTTAGATTGACCAAGAGGAGACCAACACGCTTAGTTTGGACAAAGAGGAGACGAACATTCTCAGATTGGATCAAGATGAGACGAACTCCCATAGATTGGGCCAAGATGAGACGAACTCTCTTAGATTGGATCAAGATGAGACGAACTTGCCTAGAATGGACCAAGAGCAGACGAACTCTCTTAGATTGACCATGAGGAGACCAACACGTTTAGTTTGGACAAAGAGGAGACGAACTCAGTTAGATTGGATCAAGAAAATACGAACTCTCTTAGATTGGATTAAGATGAGATGAACTCCAATAGATTGGACCAAGAGGGGACGAACTCTTTTAGATTGGATCAAGATGAGACGAACTTGGTTAGATTGGACTAAGAGGAGATGAACTCTCTTAGATTGGATCAAGATGAGACGAACTTGGTTAGAATGGACCAAGAGAAGACGAACTCTCTTAGATTGACCAAGAGGAGACCAACACGCTTAGTTTGGACAAAGAGGAGACGAACTCTCTTAGATTTGATCAAGATGAGACAAACTCCCACAGATTGGACCAAGAGGAGACGAACTCTCTTAGATTGACCAAGAGGAGACCAACACGCTTAGTTTGGACAAAGATGAGTAGAACTCTGTTAGTTGGATCAAGAAAAGACGAACTCGGTTAGATTGGACCAAGAGGAGACAAACTCTCTTAGATTGGATCAAGATGTGACTAACTTGCTTAGAATGGACCAAGAGGAGACGAACTCTCTTAGATTGACCAAGAGGAGACCAACACGCTTAGTTTGGACAAAGAGGAGACGAACTCTGTTAGATTGGATCAAGAAAAGACGAAGTCGGTTAGAATGGACCAAGAGGAGACGAACTCTCTTAGATTGGATCAAGATGAGACGAACACTCTTAGATTGGACGAACTCCCATAGATTGGACCAAGAGTAGATGAACTCTCTTAGATTGGATGATTGGATGAAGATGAGATGAACTCCCTTAGATTGGACCAAGAGGAGACCAACAATCCTAGATTAGATCAAGAGGAGACGAACTCTCTTAGATTGGACAAAGAGGAGACGAACACTCTTAGATTGGACCGAGATGAGATGAACTCCCTTAGATTGGACCAAGAGGAGGCGAACTCTCTTAGATTGACCAAGAGGAGACCAACACGCTTAGTTTGGACAAAGTGGAGATGAACTCTCTTAGATTGGATCAAGATGAGACGAACTCCCGCAGATTGGACCAAGAGGATACAAACTCTCTTAGTTTGGACAAAGTGGAGACGAACTCTCTTAGATTGGATCAAGATGTGACGAACTCCCATAGATTGGACCAAGAGGAGATAAACTCTCTTAGTTTGGACAAAGAGGAGACGAACACTCTTAGATTGGATCAAGATTGAACGAACTCCCATAGATCGGACCAAGAGTAGACGAACTCTCTTAGATTGTACCAAGAGAGACGAACACTCTTAGATTGGATGATTGGACGAAGATGAGACGAACTCCCATAGATTGGACCAAGAGGAGACCAACTATCGTAGATTGGATCAAGAGGAGACGAACTCTCTTAGATTGGACAAAGAGGAGACGAACTCTCTTAGATTGGACCAAGATGAGATGAACTCCCTTAGATTGGACCAAGAGGAGACGAACTCTCTAAGATTGACCAAGAGGAGACCAACACGCTTAATTTGGACAAAGATGAGACGATTTCTGTTAGATTGGATCAAGAAAAGACGAACTCGGTTAGATTGGACCAAGAGGAGACGAACTCTCTTATATTGGATCAAGATGTGACTAACTGGCTTAGAATGGACCAAGAGGAGACGAACTCTCTTTGATTGACCAAGAGGAGACCAACACGCTTAGTTTGGACAAATAGGAGACGAACTCTGTTAGATTGGATCAAGAAAAGACGAACCCGGTTAGAATGGACCAAGAGGAGACGAACTCTCTTAGATTGGATCAAGATGAGAAGAACTTGGTTAGAATGGACCAAGAGAAGACGAACTCTCTTAGATTGACCAAGAGAAGACCAACACGCATAGTTTGGACAAAGTGAAGACGAACTCTGTTAGATTGTATCAAGAAAAGTCGAACTCGGTTAGATAGGACCAAGAGGAGACAAACTGTCTTAGTTTGGACAAAGAGGAGACGAACTCTCTTAGATTGGATCAAGATTAAACGAACTCCCATAGATTAGACCAAGAGTAGACGAACTCTCTTGGATTGTACCAAGATTAGACGAACTCTCTTAGATTGGATGAAGATGACACGAACTCCCGTAGATTGGACCAAGAGGAGACGAACTCTCTTAGATTGGATTAAGATGAGATGAACTCCTATAGATTGGACCAAGAGGAGACGAACTTGGTTAGAATGGACCAAGAGGAGACGAAATCTCTTACATTGACTAAGAGGAGACCAACACGCTTAGTTTGGACAAAGGCGAGATGAACTCTGTTAGATTGGATCAAGAAAAGACGAACTCGGTTAGATAGGACCAAGAGCAGAAAAACTCTCCCGGTTTGGACAAAGAGGAGATGAACTCTCTTAGATTGGATCAAGACTAAACGAACTACCTTAGATTGGACCTTGAGTAGACGAACTCTCTTAGATTGGATGACGATGAGACGAACTCCCATCGATTGGACCAAGAGGAGACAAACTCTCTTAGTTTGGACAAAGAGGAGACGAAGACTCTTAGATTGGATCAAGATTGAACGAACTCCCATAGATCGGACCAAGAGTAGACGAACACTCTTAGATTGGATGATTGGACGAAGATGAGACGAACTCCCATAGATTGGACCAAGAGGAGACCAACACGCTTAGTTTGGACAAAGTGGAGACGAACTCTCTTAGATTGGATCAAGATGAGACGAACTCCCACAGATTGGACCAAGAGGAGACAAACTCTCTTAGTTTGGACAAAGAGGAGACGAACTCTCTTAGATTGGATCAAGATTAAACGAACTCCCATAGATAGGACCAAGAGTAGACGAACTTTCTTAGATTGTACCAAGAGTAGATAAACTCTCATAGATTGGATGAAGATGAGACGAACTCCCATAGATTGGACCAAGAGGAGACGAACTCTCTTAGATTGGATTAAGATGAGATGAACTCCAATAGATTGGACCAAGATGGGACGGACTCTCTTAGAGTGTGTCAAGACGAGACGAACTTAGTTAGAATGGACCAAGAGGAAACGAACTCTCTTAGATTGGATCAAGATGAGACGAACACTCTTAGATTGGATGATTGGACCAAGAGGAGACCAACAATCCTAGATTAGATCAAGAGGAGACGAACTCTCTTAGATTGGACAAAGAGGAGACGAACACTCTTAGATTGGACCGAGATGAGATGAACTCCCTTAGATTGGACCGAGAGGAGACAAACTCTCTTAGTTTGGAAAAAGAGGAGACGAAATCTTTTAGATTGGATCAAGATGAGACGAACTCCCACAGATTGGACCAAGAGGAGACGAACTCTCTTAGATTGGATTAAGATGAGATGAACTCCTATAGATTGGACCAAGAGGAGGCGAACTTGGTTAGAATGGACCAAGAGGAGACGAAATCTCTTACATTGACTAAGAGGAGACCAACACGCTTAGTTTGGACAAAGGCGAGATGAACTCTGTTAGATTGGATCAAGAAAAGACAAACTCGATTAGATAGGACCAAGAGCAGACAAACTCTCCCGGTTTGGACAAAGAGGAGATTAACTCTTTTAGATTGGATCAAGACTAAACGAACTACCATAGATTGGACCTTGAGTAGACGAACTCTCTTAGATTTGATGACGATGAGACGAACTCCCATCGAATGGACCAAAAGGAGACAAACTCTCTTAGTTTGGACAAAGAGGAGACGAAGACTCTTAGATTGGATCAAGATTGAACGAACTCCCATAGATCGGACCAAGAGTAGACGAACACTCTTAGATTGGATGATTGGACGAAGATGAGACGAACTCCCATAGATTGGACCAAGAGGAGACCAACTATCGTAGATTGGATCAAGAGGAGACGAACTCCCTTAGATTGGACAAAGAGGAGACGAACTCTCTTAGATTGGACTAAGATGAGATGAACTCCCTTAGATTGGACCAAGAGGAGACTAACTCTCTTAGATTGGATTAAGATGAGATGAACTCCTATAGATTGGACCAAGAGGAGACGAACTTGGTTAGAATGGACCAAGAGGAGACGAAATCTCTTACATTGACTAAGAGGAGACCAACACGCTTAGTTTGGACAAAGGCGAGACGAACTCTGTTAGATTGGATCAAGAAAAGACGAACTCGGTTAGATTGGACCAAGAGCCGACAAACTCTCCCGGTTTGGACAAAGAGGAGATGAACTCTCTTAGATTGGATCAAGGCTAAACGAACTACCTTAGATTGGACCTTGAGTAGACGAACTCTCTTAGATTGGATGACGATGAGACGAACTACCATCGATTGGACCAAGAGGAGACGAACTCTCTTAGATTGGATTAAGATGAGACCAACTCCAATAGATTGGATCAACATGAGACGAACTTGGTTAGAATGGACCCAGAGGAGATGAACTCTCTTAGATTGACCAAGAGGAGACCAACACGCTTAGTTTGGACAAAGAGGAGACGAACACTCTTAGATTGGATCAAGATGAGACGAACTCCCATAGATTGGACCAAGATGAGACGAACTCTCTTAGATTGGATCAAGATGAGACGAACTTGCCTACATTGGACCAAGAGCAGACGAACTCTCTTAGATTGACCATGAGGAGACCAACACGTTTAGTTTGGACAAAGAGGAGACGAACTCAGTTAGATTGGATCAAGAAAATACGAACTCTCTTAGATTGGATTAAGATGAGACCAACTCCAATAGATTGGATCAACATGAGACGAACTTGGTTAGAATGGACCCAGAGGAGATGAACTCTCTTAGATTGGACAAAGAGGAGATGAACTCTCTTAGATTGGACTAAGATGAGATGAACTCCCTTAGATTGGACCAAGAGGAGACAAACTCTCTTAGGTTGGATTAAGATGAGATGAACTCCTATAGATTGGACCAAGAGGAGACGAACTTGGTTAGAATGGACCAAGAGGAGACGAAATCTCTTACATTGACTAAGAGGAGACCAACACGCTTAGTTTGGACAAAGGCGAGACGAACTCTGTTAGATTGGATCAAGAAAAGACGAACTCGGTTAGATAGGACCAAGAGCCGACAAACTCTCCCGGTTTGGACAAAGAGGAGATGAACTCTCTTAGATTGGATGAAGGCTAAACGAACTACCTTAGATTGGACCTTGAGTAGACGAACTCTCTTAGATTGAATGACGATGAGACGAACTCCCATCGATTGGACCAAGAGGAGACGAACTCTCTTAGATTGGATTAAGATGAGACCAACTCCAATAGATTGGATCAACATGAGACGAACTTGGTTAGAATGGACCCAGAGGAGATGAACTCTCTTAGATTGACCAAGAGGAGACCAACACGCTTAGTTTGGACAAAGAGGAGACGAACACTCTTAGATTGGATCAAGATGAGACGAACTCCCATAGATTGGACCAAGATGAGACGAACTCTCTTAGATTGGATCAAGATGAGACGAACTTGCCTAGAATGGACCAAGTGCTGACGAACTCTCTTAGATTGACCATGAGGAGACCAACACGTTTAGTTTGGACAAAGAGGAGACGAACTCAGTTAGATTGGATCAAGAAAATACGAACTCTCTTAGATTGGATTAAGATGAGATGAACTCCAATAGATTGGACCAAGAGGGGACGAACTCTTTTAGATTGGATCAAGATGAGACGAACTTGGTTAGAATGGACCAAGAGGAGACGAACTCTATTAGATTGGATCAAGATGAGACGAACTTGGTTAGAATGGACCAGGAGAAGACGAACTCTCTTAGATTGACCAAGAGGAGACCAACACGCTTAGTTTGGACAAAGAGGAGACGAACTCTCTTAGATTTGATCAAGATGAGACAAACTCCCACAGATTGGACCAAGAGGAGACGAACTCTCATTGATTGGATCAAGATGAGACGAACTTGGCTAGAATGGACCAAGAGGAGACGAACTCTCTTAGATTGACCAAGAGGAGACTAACACGCTTAGTTTGGACAAAGAGGAGACGAACTCTGATAGATTGGATCAAGAAAAGTCGAACTCGGTTTCATCGGACCAAGAGGAGACAAACTCTCTTAGTTTGGATAAAGAGGAGACGAACTCTCTTAGATTGGATCAAGATTAAAAGAACTCCCATAGATTGGAACAAGAGTAGACGAGCTCTCATAGAATGGACCAAGAGTAGACGAACTCTCTTAGATTGGACCAAGAGTAGACGAACTCTCTTAGATTGGATGAAGATGAGACGAACTCTGCTAGATTGGATCAAGATGAGACAAACATGGATAGAATGTGCCAAGAGGAGCCGAACTCTCTTTGATTGGACCAAGAAAAGACGAACTCGGTTTCATCGGACCAAGAGGAGACAAACTCTCTTAGTTTGGACAAAGAGGAGACGAACTCTCTTAGATTGGATCAAGATTAAAAGAACTCCCATAGATTGGAACAAGAGTAGACGAGCTCTCATAGAATGGACCAAGAGTAGACGAACTCTCTTAGATTGGACCAAGAGTAGACGAACTCTCTTAGATTGGATGAAGATGAGACGAACTCTGCTAGATTGGATCAAGATGAGACAAACATGGATAGAATGTGCCAAGAGGAGCCGAACTCTCTTTGATTGGACCAAGAAAAGACGAACTCGGTTAGATTGGACCATGAGGAGACAAACTCTCAAAGTTTGGACAAAGAGGAGACGAACTCTCTTAGATTGGATCAAGATGGGACGAACTTGGTTAGAATTGACCAAGAGGAGACGAACTCTATTAGATTGACCAAGAGGCGACCAAGACGCTTAGTTAGGACAAAGGCGAGACGAACTCTGTTAGATTGGATCAAGAAAAGACGAACTCGGTTACATAGGACCAAGAGGAGACAAACTCTCTTAGTTTGGACAAAGAGGAGACAAACTCTCTTAGATTGGATCAAGATGAGATGAACTCCAATTGATTGGACCAAGAGGAGACGAACTCTTTTAGATTGGATCAAGATGAGACGAACTTGGTTAGAATGGACCAAGAGGAGACGAACTCTCTTAGACTGACCAAGAGGAGACCAACACGCTTAGTTTGGACAAAGAGGAGACGAACTCTGTCAGATTGGATCAAGAAAAGACGATCTCGGTTAGATTGGACCAAGAGGAGACAAACTCTCTTAGATTGGATCAAGATGTGACTAACACTCTTAGATTGGATCAAGATTGAACGAACTCCCATAGATTGGACCAAGAGTAGATGAACTCTCTTAGATTGGATGATTGGATGAAGATGAGATGAACTCCCTTAGATTGGACCAAGAGGAGACCAACAATCCTAGATTAGATCAAGAGGAGACGAACTCTCTTAGATTGGACAAAGAGGAGACGAACACTCTTAGATTGCACCGAGATGAGATGAACTCCCTTAGATTGGACCAAGAGGAGGGGAACTCTCTTAGATTGACCAAGAGGAGACCAACACGCTTAGTTTGGACAAAGTGGAGATGAACTCTCTTAGATTGGATCAAGATGAGACGAACTCCCACAGATTGGACCAAGAGGAGACAAACTCTCTTAGTTTGGACAAAGTGGAGACGAACTCTCTTAGATTGGATCAAGATGTGACGAACTCCCATAGATTGGACCAAGAGGAGACAAACTCTCTTAGTTTGGACAAAGAGGAGACGAATACTCTTAGATTGGACCAAGAGGAGACAAACTCTCTTAGTTTGGACAAAGAGGAGACGAATACTCTTAGATTGGATCAAGATTGAACGAACTCCCATAGATTGGACCAAGAGGAGACAAACTCTCTTAGTTTGGACAAAGAGGAGACGAATACTCTTAGATTGGATCAAGATTGAACGAACTCCCATAGATCGGACCAAGAGTAGACGAACACTCTTAGATTGGATGATTGGACGAAGATGAGACGAACTCCCATAGATTGGACCAAGAGGAGACCAACTATCGTAGATTGGATCAAGAGGAGACGAACTCTCTTAGATTGGACAAAGAGGAGACGAACTCTCTTAGATTGGACCAAGATGAGATGAACTCCCTTAGATTGGACCAAGAGGAGACGAACTCTCTAAGATTGACCAAGAGGAGACCAACACGCTTAATTTGGACAAAGATGAGACGATTTCTGTTAGATTGGATCAAGAAAAGACGAACTCGGTTAGATTGGACCATGAGGAGACGAACTCTCCTAGATTGGATCAAGATGTGACTAACTTGCTTAGAATGGACCAAGAGGAGATGAACTCTCTTAGATTGACCAAGAGGAGACCAACACGCTTAGTTTGGACAAATAGGAGACGAACTCTGTTAGATTGGATCAAGAAAAGACGAACTCGGTTAGAATGGACCAAGAGGAGACGAACTCTCTTAGATTGGATCAAGATGAGCAGAACTTGGTTAGAATGGACCAAGAGAAGACGAACTCTCTTAGATTGACCAAGAGAAGACCAACACGCTTAGTTTGGACAAAGATGAGACGAACTCTGTTAGATTGTATCAAGAAAAGTCGAACTCGGTTAGATAGGACCAAGAGGAGACAAACTCTCTTAGTTTGGACAAAGAGGAGACGAACTCTCTTAGATTGTACCAAGATTAGATGAACTCTCTTAGATTGGATGAAGATGAGACGAACTCCCGTAGATTGGACCAAGAGGAGACGAACTCTGTAAGATTGACCAAGAGGAGACCAACACGCTTAATTTGGACAAAGATGACACGATTTCTGTTAGATTGGATCAAGAAAAGACGAACTCGGTTAGATTGGACCAAAAGGAGACGAACTCTCTTAGATTGGATCAAGATGTGACTAACCTGCTTAGAATGGACCAAGAAGAGACGAACTCTCTTAGATTGACCAAGAGGAGACCAACACGCTTAGTTTGGACAAAGAGGAGACGAACTCTCTTAGATTTGATCAAGATGAGACAAACTCCCACAGATTGGACCAAGAGGAGACGAACTCTCTTTGATTGGATCAAGATGAGACGAACTTGGCTAGAACGGACCAAGAGGAGACGAACTCTCTTAGATTGACCAAGAGGAGACTAACACGCTTAGTTTGGACAAAGAGGAGACGAACTCTGATAGATTGGATCAAGAAAAGTCGAACTCGGTTTCATCGGACCAAGAGGAGACAAACTCTCTTAGTTTGGATAAAGAGGAGACGAACTCTCTTAGATTGGATCAAGATTAAAAGAAATCCCATAGATTGGAACAAGAGTAGACGAGCTCTCATAGAATGGACCAAGAGTAGACGAACTCTCTTAGATTGGACCAAGAGTAGACGAACTCTCTTAGATTGGATGAAGATGAGACGAACTCTTTTAGATTGGATCAAGATGAGACAAACATGGTTAGAATGTGCCAAGAGGAGCCGAACTCTCTTTGATTGGACCAAGAAAAGACGAACTCGGTTAGATTGGAACATGAGGAGACAAACTCTCAAAGTTTGGACAAAGAGGACACGACGTCTCTTAGATTGGATCAAGATGGGACGAACTTGGTTAGAATGGACCAAGAGGAGACGAACTCTCTTAGATTGACCAAGAGGCGACCAACACGCTTAGTTAGGACAAAGGCGAGACGAACTCTGTTAGATAGGATCAAGAAAAGACGAACTCGGTTACATAGGACCAAGAGGAGACAAACTCTCTTAGTTTGGACAAAGAGGAGACAAACTCTCTTAGATTGGATCAAGATGAGATGAACTCCAATTGATTGGACCAAGAGGAGACGAACTCTTTTAGATTAGACCAAGAGGAGACGAACTCTTTTAGATTGGATCAAGATGAGACGAACTTGGTTAGAATGGACCAAGAGGAGACGAACTCTCTTAGACTGACCAAGAGGAGACCAACACGCTTAGTTTGGACAAAGAGGAGACGAACTCTGTTAGATTGGCTCAAGAAAAGACGATCTCGGTTAGATTGGACCAAGAGGAGACAAACTCTCTTAGATTGGATCAAGATGTGACTCACTTGCTTAGAATGGACCAAGAGGAGACGAACTCTCTTAGATTGACCAAGAGGAGACCAACACCCTTAGTTTGGACAAAGATGAGACGAACTCTGTTAGATTGGATCAAGAAAAGACGAAGTCGGTTAGAATGGACCAAGAGGAGACGAACTCTCTTAGATTGGATCAAGATGAGACGAACACTCTTAGATTGGATCAAGATTGAACGAACTCCCATAGATTGGACCAAGAGTAGATGAACTCTCTTAGATTGGATGATTGGATGAAGATGAGATGAACTCCCTTAGATTGGACCAAGAGGAGACCAACAATCCTAGATTAGATCAAGAGGAGACTAACTCTCTTAGATTGGACAAAGAGGAGACGAACACTCTTAGATTGGACCGAGATGAGATGAACTCCCTTAGATTGGACCAAGAGGAGGGGAACTCTCTTAGATTGACCAAGAGGAGACCAACACGCTTAGTTTGGACAAAGTGGAGATGAACTCTCTTAGATTGGATCAAGATGAGACGAACTCCCACAGATTGGACCAAGAGGAGACAAACTCTCTTAGTTTGGACAAAGTGGAGACGAACTCTCTTAGATTGGATCAAGATGTGACGAACTCCCATAGATTGGACCAAGAGGAGACAAACTCTCTTAGTTTGGACAAAGAGGAGACGAATACTCTTAGATTGGATCAAGATTGAACGAACTCCCATAGATCGGACCAAGAGCAGACGAACACTCTTAGATTGGATGATTGGACGAAGATGAGACGAACTCCCATAGATTGGACCAAGAGGAGACCAACTATCGTAGATTGGATCAAGAGGAGACGAACTCTCTTAGATTGGACAAAGAGGAGACGAACTCTCTTAGATTGGACCAAGATGAGATGAACTCCCTTAGATTGGACCAAGAGGA
Source organism: Melaleuca quinquenervia (assembly GCA_030064385.1). NCBI lineage: Eukaryota > Viridiplantae > Streptophyta > Magnoliopsida > Myrtales > Myrtaceae > Melaleuca > Melaleuca quinquenervia. Next base: position 12,292 of record JAPVXF010000047.1, read on the forward strand.
GACGAACTCTCTAAGATTGACCAAGAGGAGACCAACACGCTTAATTTGGACAAAGATGAGACGATTTCTGTTAGATTGGATCAAGAAAAGACGAACTCGGTTAGATTGGACCAAGAGGAGACGAACTCTCCTAGATTGGATCAAGATGTGACTAACTTGCTTAGAATGGACCAAGAGGAGACGAACTCTCTTAGATTGACGAAGAGGAGACCAACACGCTTAGTTTGGACAAATAGGAGACGAACTCTGTTAGATTGGATCAAGAAAAGACGAACTCGGTTAGAATGGACCAAGAGGAGGCGAACTCTCTTAGATTGGATCAAGATGAGAAGACCAACACGCTTAGTTTGGACAAAGAGGAGACAAACTCTCGGTTAGATTGGACCAAGAGGAGACAAACTCTCTTAGATTGGATCAAGATGTGACTAACTTGCTTAGAATGGACCAAGAGGAGACGAACTCTCTTAGATTGACCAAGAGGAGACCAACATGCTTAGTTTGGACAAAGAGGAGACGAACTCTGTTAGATTGGATCAAGAAAAGACGAAGTCGGTTAGAATGGACCAAGAGGAGACGAACACTCTTAGATTGGATCAAGATGAGACGAACACTCTTAGATTGGATCAAGATTGAACCAACTCCCATAGATTGGACCAAGAGTACATGAACTCTCTTAGATTGGATGATTGGATGAAGATGAGATGAACTCCCTTAGATTGGACCAAGAGGAGACCAACAATCCTAGATTAGATCAAGAGGAGACGAACTCTCTTAGATTGGATCAAGATTGAACGACCTCCCATAGTTCGGACCAAGAGTAGACGAACACTCTTAGATTGGATGACTGGACGAAGATGAGACGAACTCCCATAGATTGGACCAACAGGAGACCAACTATCGTAGATTGGATCAAGAGGAGACGAACTCTCTTAGATTGGACAAAGAGGAGACGAACTCTCTTAGATTGGACCAAGATGAGATGAACTCCCTTAGATTGGACCAAGACGAGACGAACTCTCTAAGATTGACCAAGAGGAGACCAACACGCTTAATTTGGACAAAGATGAGACGATTTCTGTTAGATTGGATCAAGAAAAGACGAACTCGGTTAGATTGGACCAAGAGGAGACGAACTCTCTTAGATTGGATCAAGATGTGACTAACTTGCTTAGAATGGACCAAGAGGAGACGAGCTCTCTTAGATTGACCAAGAGGAGACCAACACGCTTAGTTTGGACAAATAGGAGACGAACTCTGTTAGATTGGATCAAGAAAAGACGAACTCGGTTAGAATGGACCAAGAGGAGACGAACTCTCTTAGATTGGATCAAGATGAGAAGAACATGGTTAGAATGGACCAAGAGAAGACGAACTCTCTTAGATTGACCAAGAGGAGACCAACACGCTTAGTTTGGACAAATAGGAGACGAACTCTGTTAGATTGGATCAAGAAAAGACGAACTCGGTTAGAATGGACCAAGAGAAGACGAACTCTCTTAGATTGGATGAAGATGAGAATAACTTGGTTAGAATGGACCAAGAGAAGACGAACTCTCTTAGATTGACCAAGAGAAGACCAACACGCTTAGTTTGGACAAAGAGGAGACGAACACTCTTAGATTGGATCAAGATTGAACGAACTCCCATAGATCGGACCAAGAGTAGACGAACACTCTTAGATTGGATGATTGGACGAAGATGAGACGAACTCCCATAGATTGGACCAACAGGAGACCAACTATCGTAGATTGGATCAAGAGGAGACGAACTCTCTTAGATTGGACAAAGAGGAGACGAACTCTCTTAGATTGGACCAAGATGAGATGAACTCCCTTAGATTGGACCAAGAGGAGACGAACTCTCTAAGATTGACCAAGAGGAGACCAACACGCTTAATTTGGACAAAGATGAGACGATTTCTGTTAGATTGGATCAAGAAAAGACGAACTCGGTTAGATTGGACCAAGAGGAGACGAACTCTCTTAGATTGGATCAAGATGTGACTAACTTGCTTAGAATGGACCAAGAGGAGACGAGCACTCTTAGATTGACCAAGAGGAGACCAACACGCTTAGTTTGGACAAATAGGAGACGAACTCTGTTAGATTGGATCAAGAAAAGACGAACTCGGTTAGAATGGACCAAGAGGAGACGAACTCTCTTAGATTGGATCAAGATGAGAAGAACTTGGTTAGAATGGACCAAGAGAAGACGAACTCTCTTAGATTGACCAAGAGAAGACCAACACGCTTAGTTTGGACAAAGAGGAGACGAACTCGGTTAGATTGTATCAAGAAAACTCGAACTCGGTTAGATAGGACCAAGAGGAGACAAACTCTCTTAGTTTGGACAAAGAGGAGACGAACTCTCTTAGATTGGATCAAGATTAAACGAACTCCCATAGATTAGACCAAGAGTAGACGAACTCTCTTAGATTGTACCAAGATTAGACCAACTCTCTTAGATTGGATGAAGATGAGACGAACTCCCGTAGATTGGACCAAGAGGGGACGAACTCTCTTAGATTGGATTAAGATGAGATGAACTCCAATAGATTGGACCAAGAGGAGACGAACTTGGTTAGAATGGACCAAGAGGAGACGAAATCTCTTACATTGACTAATAGGAGACCAACACGCTTAGTTTGGACAAAGGCGAGATGAACTCTGTTAGATTGGATCAAGAAAAGACGAACTCGGTTAGATAGGACCAAGAGCAGACAAACTCTCCCGGTTTGGACAAAGAGGAGATGAACTCTCTTAGATTGGATCAAGACTAAACGAACTACCTTAGATTGGACCTTGAGTAGACGAGCTCTCTTAGATTGGATGACGATGAGACGAACTCCCATCAATTGGACCAAGAGGAGACAAACTCTCTTAGTTTGGACAAAGAGGAGACGAAGACTCTTAGATTGGATCAAGATTGAACGAACTCCCATAGATCGGACCAAGAGTAGACGAACACTCTTAGATTGGATGATTGGACGAAGATGAGACGAACTCCCATAGATTGGACCAAGAGGAGACCAACACGCTTAGTTTGGACAAAGTGGAGACGAACTCTCTTAGATTGGATCAAGATGAGACGAACTCCCACAGATTGGACCAAGAGGAGACAAACTCTCTTAGTTTGGACAAAGAGGAGACGAACTCTCTAAGATTGGATCAAGATTAAACGAACTCCCATAGATAGGACCAAGAGTAGACGAACTTTCTTAGATTGTACCAAGAGTAGATAAACTCTCATAGATTGGATGAAGATGAGACGAACTCCCATAGATTGGACCAAGAGGAGACGAACTCTCTTAGATTGGATTAAGATGAGATGAACTCTAATAGATTGGACCAAGATGGGACGAACTCTCTTAGAGTGGATCAAGACGAGACGAACTTAATTAGAATGGACCAAGAGGAAACGAACTCTCTTAGATTGGATCAAGATGAGACGAACACTCTTAGATTGGATCAAGATTGAACGAACTCCCATAGATTGGACTAAGAGTAGATGAACTCTCTTAGATTGGATGATTGGATGATGATGAGATGAACTCCCATAGATTGGATCAAGAGGAGACCAACAATCCTAGATTAGATCAAGAGGAGACGAACTCTCTTAGATTGGACAAAGAGGAGACGAACACTCTTAGATTGGACCGAGATGAGATGAACTCCCTTAGATTGGACCAAGAGGAGACAAACTCTCTTAGTTTGGACAAAGAGGAGACGAACTCTCTTAGATTGGATCAAGATGAGACGAACTCCCACAGATTGGACCAAGAGGAGACGAACTCTCTTAGATTGGATTAAGATGAGATGAACTCCTATAGATTGGACCAAGAGAAGACGAACTTGGTTAGAATGGACCAAGAGGAGACGAAATCTCTTACATTGACTAAGAGGAGACCAACACGCTTAGTTTGGACAAAGGCGAGATGAACTCTGTTAGATTGGATCAAGAAAAGACGAACTCGGTTAGATAGGACCAAGAGCAGACAAACTCTCCCGGTTTGGACAAAGAGGAGATGAACTCTCTTAGATTGGATCAAGACTAAACGAACAACCTTAGATTGGACCTTGAGTAGACGAACTCTCTTAGATTTGATGACGATGAGACGAACTCCCATCGATTGGAACAAAAGGAGACAAACTCTCTTAGTTTGGACAAAGAGGAGACGAAGACTCTTAGTTTGGATGACGATTGAACGAACTCCCATAGATCGGACCAAGAGTAGACGAACACTCTTAGATTGGATGATTGGACGAAGATGAGACGAACTCCCATAGATTGGACCAAGAGGAGACCAACTGTCGTAGATTGGATGAAGAGGAGACGAACTCTCTTAGATTGGACAAAGAGGAGACGAACTCTCTTAGATTGGACCAAGATGAGATGAACTCCCTTAGATTGGACTAAGAGGAGACGAACTCTCTTACATTGACTAAGAGGAGACCAACACGCTTAGTTTGGACAAAGGCGAGACGAACTCTGTTAGATTGGATCAAGAAAAGACGAACTCGGTTAGATAGGACCAAGAGCCGACAAACTCTCCCGGTTTGGACAAAGAGGAGATGAACTCTCTTAGATTGGATCAAGGCTAAACGAACTACCTTAGATTGGACCTTGAGTAGACGAACTCTCTTAGATTGGATGACGATGAGACGAACTCCCATCGATTGTACCAAGAGGGGATGAACTCTCTTAGATTGGATTAAGATGAGACCAACTCCAATAGATTGGATCAACATGAGACGAACTTGGTTAGAATGGACCCAGAGGAGATGAACTCTCTTAGATTGACCAAGAGGAGACCAACACGCTTAGTTTGGACAAAGAGGAGACGAACACTCTTAGATTGGATCAAGATGAGACGAACTCCCATAGATTGGACCAAGATGAGACGAACTCTCTTAGATTGGATCAAGATGAGACGAACTTGCCTAGAATGGACCAAGAGCAGACGAACTCTCTTAGATTGACCATGAGGAGACCAACACGTTTAGTTTGGACAAAGAGGAGACGAACTCAGTTAGATTGGATCAAGAAAATACGAACTCTCTTAGATTAGATTAAGAGGAGATGAACTCCAATAGATTGGACCAAGAGGGGACGAACTCTTTTAGATTGGATCAAGACGAGACGAACTTGGTTAGAATGGACCAAGAGGAGACGAACTCTTTTAGATTGGATCAAGATGAGACGAACTTGGTTAGAATGGACCAAGAGAAGACGAACTCTCTTAGATTGACCAAGAGGAGACCAACACGCTTAGTTTGGACAAAGAGGAGACGAACTCTCTTAGATTTCATCAAGATGAGACAAACTCCCACAGATTGGACCAAGAGGAGACGAACTCTCTTTGATTGGATCAAGATGAGACGAACTTGGCTAGAATGGACCAAGAGGAGACGAACTCTCTTAGATTGACCAAGAGGAGACTAACACGCTTAGTTTGGACAAAGAGGAGACGAACTCTGATAGATTGGATCAAGAAAACTCGAACTCGGTTTCATCGGACCAAGAGGAGACAAACTCTCTTAGTTTGGATAAAGAGGAGACGAACTCTCTTAGATTGGATCAAGATTAAAAGAACTCCCATAGATTGGAAAAAGAGTAGACGAGCTCTCATAGAATGGACCAAGAGTAGACGAACTCTCTTAGATTGGACCAAGAGTAGACGAACTCTGTTAGATTGGATGAAGATGAGATGAACTCTGTTAGATTGGATCAAGATGAGACAAACATGGTTAGAATGTGCCAAGAGGAGCCGAACTCTCTTTGATTGTACCAAGAAAAGACGAACTCGGTTAGATTGGACCATGAGGAGACAAACTCTCAAAGTTTGGACAAAGAGGAGACGAACTCTCTTAGATTGGATCAAGATGAGACGAACTTGGTTAGAATGGACCAAGAGGAGACGAACTCTCTTAGATTGACCAAGAGGCGACCAACATGCTTAGTTAGGACAAAGGCGAGACGAACTCTGTTAGATTGGATCAAGAAAAGACGAACTCGGTTACATAGGACCAAGCGGAGACAAACTCTCTTAGTTTGGACAAAGAGGAGACAAACTCTCTTAGATTGGATCAAGATGAGATGAACTCCAATTGATTGGACCAAGAGGAGACGAACTCTTTTAGATTGGATCAAGATGAGACGAACTTGGTTAGAATGGACCAAGAGGAGACGAACTCTCTTAGAATGACCAAGAGGAGACCAACACGCTTAGTTTGGACAAAGAGGAGACGAACTCTGTTAGATTGGATCAAGAAAAGACGATCTCGGTTAGATTGGACCAAGAGGAGACAAACTCTCTTAGTTTGGACAAAGAGGAGACGAACTCTCGTAGATTGGATCAAGATGAGATGAACTCCAATAGATTGGACCAAGAGGAGAGGAACACTTTTAGATTGGATCAAGATGAGACGAACATGGTTAGAATGGACCAAGAGGAGATGAACTCTCTAAGATTGGATCAAGATTAAACGAACTCCCATAGATTGGACCAAGAGGAGACGAACACTTTTTGGTTGGATCAAGATGACACGAACTTGTTAGAATGGAACAAGAGGAGACGAAATCTCACAGATTGGATCAAGATGAGACGAACTTGGTTAGAATGGACCAAGAGAAGACGAACTCTCTTAGATTGACCAAGAGTAGACCAACACGCTTAGTTTGGACAGAGAGGAGACGAACTCTCTTAGATTGGATCAAGATGAGACGAACTCCCATAGATTGGATCACGAGGAGACGAACACTCTTAGATTGGATCAAGATGAGACGAACCTGGTTAGAATGGACCAAGAGGAGACGAACTCTCTCAGATTGGATCAAGATGAGACGAACTTGGTTAGAATAGACCAAGAGAAGACGAACTCTCTTAGATTGACCAAGAGTAGACCAACACACTTAGTTTGGACAAAGAGGAGACGAACTCTCTTAGATTGGATCAAGATGAGACGAACTCCCATAGATTGGACCAAGAGGAGACGAACTCTTTTAGATTGGATCAAGATGAGATGAACATGGTTAGAATGGACCAAGAGGAGATGAACTCTCTTAGATTGGATCAAGATTAAACGAACTCCTATAGATTGGACCAAGAGGAGAGGAACTCTTTTAGATTGGATCAAGATGAGACGAACTTGGTTAGAATGGACCAAGAGGAGACGAACTCTCTTAGTTTGGGTCAAGATGAGACGAACTTGGTTAGAATGGACCAAGAGAAGACGAACTCTCTTAGATTGACCAAGTGGAGACCAACACGCTTCGTTTGGACAAAGAGGAGACGAACTCTCTTTGATTGGATCAAGATGAGACGAACTCCCATTGATTGGACCAAGAGGAGACGAACACTCTTAGATTAGATCAAGATGAGACGAACTTGGTTAGAATGGACCAAGAGGAGACGAAATCTCTTAGATTGACTAAGAGGAGACCAACACGCTTAGTTTGGACAAAGGCGAGACGAACTCTGTTAGATTGGATCAAGAAAAGACGAACTCGGTTAGATAGGACCAAGAGCAGACTAACTCTCCCGGTTTGGACAAAGAGGAGACGAACTCTCTTAGATTGGATCAAGACTAAACGAACTACCTTAGATTGGACCTTGAGTAGACGAACTCTCTTAGATTGGATGACAATGGGAAGAACTCCCATAGATTGGACCAAGAGGAGACGAACTCTCTTTGATTGGATTAAGATGAGACGAACTCCAATAGATTGGACCAATAGGAGACGAACTCTTTTAGATTGGATCAAGATGAGACGAACTTGGTTAGAATGGACCCAGAGGAGATGAACTCTCTTAGATTGACCAAGAGGAGACCAACACACTTAGTTTGGACAAAGAGGAGACGAACACTCTTAGATTGGATCAAGATGAGGCGAACTCCCATAGATTGGACCAAGTGGAGACGAACTCTCTTAGATAGGATCAAGATGAGAAGAACTTTCCTAGAATGGACCAAGAGCAGACGAACTCTCTTAGATTGACCATGAGGAGTCCAACACGTTTAGTTTGGACAAAGAGGAGACGAACTCAGTTAGATTGGATCAAGAAAATACGAACTCGGTTAGATTGAATCAATATTAAACGAACTCCCTTAGATTAGACCAAGAGTAGCCGAACTCTCTTAGATTGGATTAAGATGAGATGAACTCCAATAGATTGGACCAAGAGGGGACGAACTCTTTTAGATTGGATCATGATGAGACGAACTTGGTTAGAATGGACCAAGAGGAGACGAACTCTCTTAGATTGGATCAAGATGAGACGAACTTGGTTGGAATGGACCAAGAGGAGACGAACTCTCTTAGATTGGATCAAGATGAGATGAACTTGGTTGGAATGGACCAAGAGAAGACGAACTCTCTTAGATTGACCAAGAGGAGACCAACACGCTTAGTTTGGACAAAGAGGAGACGAACTCTCTTAGATTAGATCAAGATGAGACAAACTCCCACAGATCGGACCAAGAGGAGACGAACTCTCTTAGATTGGATCAAGATGAGACGAACTTGGCTAGAATGGACCAAGAGGAGACGAACTCTCTTATATTGACCAAGAGGAGACTAACACGCTTAGTTTGGACAAAGAGGAGACGAACTCTGATAGATTGGATCAAGAAAAGTCGAACTCGGTTACATCGGACCAAGAGGGGACAAACTCTCTTAGTTTGGAAAAAGAGGAGAGGAACTCTCTTAGATTGGACCAAGAGTAGACGAACTCCCATAGATTGGACCAAGAGTAGACGAACTCTCACAGATTGGACCAAGAGGAGACGAACTCTCTTAGATTGGATTAAGATGAGACGAACTCCAATAGATTAGACAAAGAGAAGACGAACTCTTTTAGATTGGATCAAGATGAGACGAACTTGGTTAGAATGGACCAAGAGGAGACGAACTCTCTTAGATTGGATCAAGATGAGACGAAGTTGGTTAGAATGGACCAAGAGGAGAGGAACTCTCTTAGATTGACCAAGAGTAGACCAAGACGCTTAGTTTGGACAAAGAGGAGACGAACTCTCTTAGATTGGATCAAGATGAGACGACCTCCCATAGATTGGACCAAGAGGAGACGAACTCTCTTAGATTGGATTAAGATGAGACGAACTCCAATAGATTGGACAATGAGGAGACGAACTCTGTTAGATAGGACCAAGAGGCGACAAACTCTCTTACTTTGGATAAAGAGGTGACGAACTCTCTTAGATTGGACCAAGAGTAGACGAACTCCCATAGATTGGACCAAGAGTAGACGAACTCTCATAGATTGGAGCAAGAGGAGACGAACTCCCACAGATTGGACCAAGAGGAGACCAACTCTCTTACTTTGGATAAAGAGGAGACGAACTCTCTTAGATTGGATCCAAATTAAACGAACTCCCATAGATTGGACCAAGAGTAGACGAACTCTAATAGAATGGACCAAGAGGAGACGAACTCTCTTAGATTGGGTCAAGATGAGACGAACTTGGTTAGAATGGACCAAGAGAAGACGAACTCTCTTAGATTGGGTCAAGATGAGACGAACTTGGTTAGAATGGACCAAGAGAAGACGAACTCTCTTAGATTGACGAAGAGGAGAGCAACACGCTTCGTTTGGACAAAGAGGAGACGAACTCTCTTTGATTGGATCAAGATGAGACGAACTCCCATAGATTGGACCAAGAGGAGATGAACACTCTTAGATTGGATCAAGATGAGACGAACTTGGTTAGAATGGACCAAGAGGAGATAAACTCTCTTAGATTGACTAAGAGGAGACCAACACGCTTAGTTTGGACAAAGGCGAGACGAACTCTGTTAGATTGGATCAAGAAAAGACGAACTCGGTTAGATAGGACCAAGAGGAGACAAACTCTCCCGGTTTGGACAAAGAGAAGACGAACTCTCTTAGATTGGATCAAGAAAATATGAACTCGGTTAGATTTAATCAAGATTAGGCGAACTACCTTAGATTAGATCAAGAGTAGACGAACTCTCTTAGATTGGATTAAGATGAGATGAACTCCAATAGATTGGAACAAGAGGGGACGAACTCTTTTATATTGGATCAAGATGTGCCGAACTTGGTTAGAATGGACCAAGAGGAGACGAACTCTCTTAGATTGGATCAAGATGAGACGAACTCGGTTAGATAGGACCAAGAGGAGACAAACTCTCCCGGTTTGGACAAAGAGAAGACGAACTCTCTTAGATTGGATCAAGACTAAACGAACTACCTTAGATTTGACCATGAGTAGACGAACTCTCTTAGATTGGATGAAGATGAGACGAACTCCCATAGATTGGACCAAGAGGAGACGAACTCTCTTAGATTGGATTAAGATGAGACCAACTCCAATAGATTGGACCAAGAGGAGACGAACTCTCTTAGATTGGATCTAGATGAGACGAACTTGGTTAAAATGGACCCAGAGGAGATGAACTCACTTAGATTGACCAAGAGGAGACCACAACGCTTAGTTTGGACAAAGAGGAGACAAACACTCTTAGATTGGATCAAGATGAGGCGAACTCCCATAGATTGGACCAAGAGGAGACGAACTCTCTTAGATTGGATCAAGATGAGGCGAACTCCCATAGATTGGACTAAGAGTAGACGAACTCTCTTAGATTGGATCAAGATGAGACGAACTTGCCTGGAATGGACCAAGAGCAGACGAACTCTCTTAGATTGACTATGAGGAGACCAACACGTTTAGTTTGGACAAAGTGGAGACGAACTCTGTTAGATTGGATCAAGAAAATACGAACTCGGTTAGATTGAGTCAAGATTAAACGAACTCCCTTAGAATGGACCAAAAGGAGACGAACTCTCTTAGATTGGATCAAGATGAGACGAACTTGGTTATAATGGACCAAGAGGAGAGGAACTCTCTTAGATTGACCAAGAGGAGACCAAGACGCTTAGTTTGGACAAAGAGGAGACGAACTCCCTTAGATTGGATCAAGATGAGACGAACTCCCATAGATTGGACCAAGAGGAGACGAACTCTCTTAGATTGGATTAAGATGAGACGAACTCCAATAGATTGGACAATGAGGAGACGAACTCTGTTAGATTGGATCAAGAAAAGTCGAATTCGGTTAGATTGGATCAAGATGAAACGAACTCTGTTAGATTGGATCAAGATGAGATAAACATGGTTAGAATGTACCAAGAGGAGCCGAACTCTCTTTGATTGGACCAAGAAAAGACGAACTCGGTTAGATTGGACCATGGGGAGACAAACTCTCAAAGTCTGGACAAAGAGGAGACGAACTCTCTTAGATTGGAACGAGATTAAACGATCTCCCTTAGATTGGACCATGAGTAGACGAACTCTCTTAGATTGGATGAAAATGAAACGAACTCCCACAAATTGGACCAAGAGGAGATGAACTCTCTTAGATTTGATCAAGATGAGATGAACTTGGCTAGAATGGACCAAGAGAAGACGAAGTCTCTTAGATTGACCAAGAGGAGACCAACACGCTTAGTTTGAACAAAGAGGAGACAAACTCTCTTAGATTGGACCAAGATTAGACGAACTTGGTTAGAATGGACCAAGAGGAGATGAACTCTCTTAGATTGACCAAGAGGAGACCAAAACGCTTAGTTTGAACAAAGGGGAGACGAACTCTTAGATTGGATCAAGATGAGACGAACTCCCATAGATTGGACCAAGAGGAGACGAACTCTCTTAGATTGGATTAAGTTGAGACGAACTCCAATGGATTGGACAATGAGGAGACGAACTCTGTTAGATTGGATCAAGAAAAGTCGAACTTGGTTAGATAGGACCAAGAGGAGACAAACTCTCTTAGTTTGGATAAAGAGGAGACGAACTCTCTTAGATTGGAACGAGATTAAACGATCTCCCTTAGATTGGACCATGAGTAGACGAACTCTCTTAGATTGGATGAAAATGAAACGAACTCCCACAAATTGGACCAAGAGGAGATGAACTCTCTTAGATTTGATCAAGATGAGATGAACTTGGCTAGAATGGACCAAGAGAAGACGAAGTCTCTTAGATTGACCAAGAGGAGACCAACACGCTTAGTTTGGACAAAGAGGAGACGAACTCTCTTTGATTGGATCAAGATGAGACGAACTCCCATAGATTCAACCAAGAGGAGACGAACTCTCTTAGATAGGATTAAGATGAGACGAACTCCAATAGATTGGACCAAGAGCAGACAAATTCTCATAGATTGGATCCTGATGAGACGAACTCCAATAGATTGAACAAAGCAGAGACGAACTCTTTTAGATTGGATCAAGATGAGACGAACTTAGTTAGAATAGACCAAGAGGAGACGAACTCTCTTAGATTGGGTCAAGATGAGACAAACTTGGTTAGAATGGACCAAGAGAAGACGAACTCTCTTAGATTGACCAAGAGGAGACCAATACGCTTAGTTTGGACAAAGAGGAGATGAACTCTCTTAGATTGGATCAAGATGAGACGAACTTGGATAGAATGGACCAAGAGAAGACGAACTCTCTTAGATTGACCAAGAGGAGACCAATACGCTTAGTTTGGACAAAGAGGAGACGAACTCTCTTAGATTGGATCAAGATGAGACGAACTTGGATAGAATGGACCAAGAGGAGATGAACTCTCTTAGATTGACCAAGAGGAGACCAAGACGCTTAGTTTGGACAAAGAGGAGACGAACTCTCTTAGATTGGATCAAGATGAGACGAACTCCCATAGATTGGACCAAGAGGAGACTAACTCTGTTCGATTGGATTAAGATGAGACGAACTCCAATAGATTGGACAAAGAAGAGACGAACTCTTCTAGATTGGATCAAGATGAGATGAACTTGGTTAGAATAGACCAGGAGAAGACAACTCTCTTAGATTGACCAAGAGGAGACCAACACGCTTAGTTTAAACAAAGAGGAGACGAACTCTCTTAGATTGGACCAAGATTAGACGAACTTGGTTAGAATGGACCAAGAGGAGATGAACTCTCTTAGATTGACCAAGAGGAGACCAAAACGCTTAGTTTGAACAAAGGGGAGACGAACTCTTAGATTGGATCAAGATGAGACGAACTCCCATAGATTGGACCAAGAGGAGACGAACTCTCTTAGATTGGATTAAGTTGAGACGAACTCCAATGGATTGGACAATGAGGAGATGAACTCTGTTAGATTGGATCAAGAAAAGTCGAACTTGGTTAGATAGGACCAAGAGGAGACAAACTCTCTTAGTTTGGATAAAGAGGAGACGAACTCTCTTAGATTGGATCCAGATTAAACGAACTCCCATAGATTGGACCAAGAGTAGACGAACTCTCAAAGATTGGACCAAGAGTCGACGAACTCTCTTAGATTGGATTAAGATGAAACGAACTCCAATAGATTGGACAAAGAGGAGACGAACTCTTCTAGATTGGATCAAGATGAGACGAACTTGGTTAGAATAGACCAAGAGAAGACGAACTCTCTTAGATTGACCAAGAGGAGACATACACGCTTAGTTTGGATCAAGAGGAGACAAACTCTCTTAGTTTGGATAAAGAGGAGACGAACTCTCTTAGATTTGATCCAGATTAATCGAACTCCCATAGGTTGGACCAAGAGTAGACGAACTCTCAAAGATTGGACCAAGGGTAGATGAACTCTCTTAGATTGAATTAAGATGAGACGAACTCCAATAGATTAGACAAAGAGGAGACGAACCCTTTTAGATTGGATCAAGATGAGACGAACTTGGTTAGAATGGACCAAGAGGAGACGAACTCTCTTAGATTGGATCAAGATGAGACGAACTTGGTTAGAATGGACCAAGAGGAGACGAACTCTCTTAGATTGGATCAAGATGAAATGAACTTGGTTAGAATGGACCAAGAGGAGATGAACTCTCTTAGATTGACCAAGAGGAGACCCAGACGCTTAGTTTGGATAAAGAGCAGACGAACTCTCTTAGATTGGATCAAGATGAGACGAACTCCCATAGATTGGACCGAGAGGAGACGAACTCTCTTAGATTGGATTAAGACCAGACGAACTCCAATAGATTGGACAAAGAGGAGACGAACTCTGTTAGATTGGATCAAGAAAAGTCGAACTCGGTTAGATAGGACCAAGAGGAGACGAACTCTCTTAGATTGGATCCAGATTAAATGAACTCCCATAGGTTGGACCAAGAGTAGACGAACACTCAAAGATTGGACCAAGAGTAGACGATCTCTCTTAGATTGGATTAAGATGAGACGAACTCGAATAGATTGGACAAAGAGGAGACGAACTCTCTTAGATTGGATCAAGATGAGACGAACTTTGTTAGAACGGACCAAGAGGAGATGAACTCTATTAGATTGACCAAGAGGAGACCAAGACGCTTAGTTTCGACAAAGAGGAGACGAACTCTCTTAGATTGGATCAAGATGAGACGAACTCCCATAGATTGGACCAAGAGGAGACGAACTCTCTTAGATTGGGTCAAGATGAGACGAACTTGGTTAGAATGGACCAAGAGAAGACGAACTCTCTTAGATTGACCAAGAGGAGACCAATACGCTTAGTTTGGACAAAGAGGAGACGAACTCTCTTAGATTGGATCAAGATGAGACGAACTTGGATAGAATGGACCAAGAGGAGATGAACTCTCTTAGATTGACCAAGAGGAGACCAACACGCTTAGTTTGGACAAAGAGGAGACGAACTCTCTTAGATTGGATCAAGATGAGACGAACTTTGTTAGAACGGACCAAGAGGAGATGAACTCTATTAGATTGACCAAGAGGAGACCAAGACGCTTAGTTTCGACAAAGAGGAGACGAACTCTCTTAGATTGGATCAAGATGAGACGAACTCCCATAGATTGGACCAAGAGGAGACGAACTCTCTTAGATTGGGTCAAGATGAGACGAACTTGGTTAGAATGGACCAAGAGAAGACGAACTCTCTTAGATTGACCAAGAGGAGACCAATACGCTTAGTTTGGACAAAGAGGAGACGAACTCTCTTAGATTGGATCAAGATGAGACGAACTTGGATAGAATGGACCAAGAGGAGATGAACTCTCTTAGATTGACCAAGAGGAGACCAAGACGCTTAGTTTGGACAAAGAGGAGACGAACTCTCTTAGATTGGATCAAGATGAGACGAACTCCCATAGATTGGACCAAGAGGAGACTAACTCTGTTCGATTGGATTAAGATGAGACGAACTCCAATAGATTGGACAAAGAAGAGACGAACTCTTCTAGATTGGATCAAGATGAGATGAACTTGGTTAGAATAGACCAGGAGAAGACGAACTCTCTTAGTTTGACCAAGAGGAGACCAACACGCTTAGTTTGAACAAAGAGGAGACAAACTCTCTTAGATTGGACCAAGATTAGACGAACTTGGTTAGAATGGACCAAGAGGAGATGAACTCTCTTAGATTGACCAAGAGGAGACCAAAACGCTTAGTTTGAACAAAGGGGAGACGAACTCTTAGATTGGATCAAGATGAGACGAACTCCCATAGATTGGACCAAGAGGAGACGAACTCTCTTAGATTGGATTAAGTTGAGACGAACTCCAATGGATTGGACAATGAGGAGACGAACTCTGTTAGATTGGATCAAGAAAAGTCGAACTTGGTTAGATAGGACCAAGAGGAGACAAACTCTCTTAGTTTGGATAAAGAGGAGACGAACTCTCTTAGATTGGATCCAGATTAAACGAACTCCCATAGATTGGACCAAGAGTAGACGAACTCTCAAAGATTGGACCAAGAGTCGACGAACTCTCTTAGATTGGATTAAGATGAAACGAACTCCAATAGATTGGACAAAGAGGAGATGAACTCTTCTAGATTGGATCAAGATGAGACGAAATTGGTTAGAATAGACCAAGAGAAGACGAACTCTCTTAGATTGACCAAGAGGAGACATACACGCTTAGTTTGGATCAAGAGTAGACAAACTCTCTTAGTTTGGATAAAGAGGAGACGAACTCTCTTAGATTTGATCCAGATTAAACGAACTCCCATAGGTTGGACCAAGAGTAGACGAACTCTCAAAGATTGGACCAAGGGTAGATGAACTCTCTTAGATTGAATTAAGATGAGACGAACTCCAATAGATTAGACAAAGAGGAGACGAACTCTTTTAGATTGGATCAAGATGAGACGAACTTGGTTAGAATGGACCAAGAGGAGACGAACTCTCTTAGATTGGATCAAGATGAGACGAACTTGGTTAGAATGGACCAAGAGGAGACGAACTCTCTTAGATTGGATCAAGATGAAATGAACTTGGTTAGAATGGACCAAGAGGAGATGAACTCTCTTTGATTGACCAAGAGGAGACCCAGACGCTTAGTTTGGATAAAGAGCAGACGAACTCTCTTAGATTGGATCAAGATGAGACGAACTCCCATAGATTGGACCGAGAGGAGACGAACTCTCTTAGATTGGATTAAGACCAGACGAACTCCAATAGATTGGACAAAGAGGAGACGAACTCTGTTAGATTGGATCAAGAAAAGTCGAACTCGGTTAGATAGGACCAAGAGGAGACGAACTCTCTTAGATTGGATCTAGATTAAATGAACTCCCATAGGTTGGACCAAGAGTAGACGAACACTCAAAGATTGGACCAAAAGTAGACGATCTCTCTTAGATTGGATTAAGATGAGACGAACTCGAATAGATTGGACAAAGAGGAGACGAACTCTTCTACATTGGATCAAGATGAGACGAACTTAGTTAGAATGGACCAAGAGAAGACGAACTCTCTTAGATTGACCAAGAGGAGACCAACACGCTTAGTTTGGACAATGAGGAGACGAACTCTCTTAGATTGGATCAAGATGAGACGAACTTTGTTAGAACGGACCAAGAGGAGATGAACTCTATTAGATTGACCAAGAGGAGACCAAGACGCTTAGTTTCGACAAAGAGGAGACGAACTCTCTTAGATTGGATCAAGATGAGACGAACTCCCATAGATTGGACCAAGAGGAGACGAACTCTCTTAGATTGGGTCAAGATGAGACGAACTTGGTTAGAATGGACCAAGAGAAGACGAACTCTCTTAGATTGACCAAGAGGAGACCAATACGCTTAGTTTGGACAAAGAGGAGACGAACTCTCTTAGATTGGATCAAGATGAGACGAACTTGGATAGAATGGACCAAGAGGAGATGAACTCTCTTAGATTGACCAAGAGGAGACCAAGACGCTTAGTTTGGACAAAGAGGAGACGAACTCTCTTAGATTGGATCAAGATGAGACGAACTCCCATAGATTGGACCAAGAGGAGACTAACTCTGTTCGATTGGATTAAGATGAGACGAACTCCAATAGATTGGACAAAGAAGAGACGAACTCTTCTAGATTGGATCAAGATGAGATGAACTTGGTTAGAATAGACCAGGAGAAGACGAACTCTCTTAGATTGACCAAGAGGAGACCAACACGCTTAGTTTGAACAAAGAGGAGACGAACTCTCTTAGATTGGACCAAGATTAGACGAACTTGGTTAGAATGGACCAAGAGGAGATGAACTCTCTTAGATTGACCAAGAGGAGACCAAAACGCTTAGTTTGAACGAAGGGGAGACGAACTCTTAGATTGGATCAAGATGAGACGAACTCCCATAGATTGGACCAAGAGGAGACGAACTCTCTTAGATTGGATTAAGTTGAGACGAACTCCAATGGATTGGACAATGAGGAGACGAACTCTGTTAGATTGGATCAAGAAAAGTCGAACTTGGTTAGATAGGACCAAGAGGAGACAAACTCTCTTAGTTTGGATAAAGAGGAGACGAACTCTCTTAGATTGGATCCAGATTAAACGAACTCCCATAGATTGGACCAAGAGTAGACGAACTCTCAAAGATTGGACCAAGAGTCGACGAACTCTCTTAGATTGGATTAAGATGAAACGAACTCCAATAGATTGGACAAAGAGGAGACGAACTCTTCTAGATTGGATCAAGATGAGACGAACTTGGTTAGAATAGACCAAGAGAAGACGAACTCTGTTAGATTGACCAAGAGGAGACATACACGCTTAGTTTGGATCAAGAGGAGACAAACTCTCTTAGTTTGGATAAAGAGGAGACGAACTCTCTTAGATTTGATCCAGATTAAACGAACTCCCATAGGTTGGACCAAGAGTAGACGAACTCTCAAAGATTGGACCAAGGGTAGATGAACTCTCTTAGATTGAATTAAGATGAGACGAACTCCAATAGATTAGACAAAGAGGAGACGAACCCTTTTAGATTGGATCAAGATGAGACGAACTTGGTTAGAATGGACCAAGAGGAGACGAACTCTCTTAGATTGGATCAAGATGAGACGAACTTGGTTAGAATGGACCAAGAGGAGACGAACTCTCTTAGATTGGATCAAGATGAAATGAACTTGGTTAGAATGGACCAAGAGGAGATGAACTCTCTTTGATTGACTAAGAGGAGACCCAGACGCTTAGTTTGGATAAAGAGCAGATGAACTCTCTTAGATTGGATCAAGATGAGACGAACTCCCATAGATTGGACCGAGAGGAGACGAACTCTCTTAGATTTGATCCAGATTAAACGAACTCCCATAGGTTGGACCAAGAGTAGACGAACTCTCAAAGATTGGACCAAGGGTAGATGAACTCTCTTAGATTGAATTAAGATGAGACGAACTCCAATAGATTAGACAAAGAGGAGACGAACCCTTTTAGATTGGATCAAGATGAGACGAACTTGGTTAGAATGGACCAAGAGGAGACGAACTCTCTTAGATTGGATCAAGATGAGACGAACTTGGTTAGAATGGACCAAGAGGAGACGAACTCTCTTAGATTGGATCAAGATGAAATGAACTTGGTTAGAATGGACCAAGAGGAGATGAACTCTCTTAGATTGACCAAGAGGAGACCCAGACGCTTAGTTTGGATAAAGAGCAGACGAACTCTCTTAGATTGGATCAAGATGAGACGAACTCCCATAGATTGGACCGAGAGGAGACGAACTCTCTTAGATTGGATTAAGACCAGACGAACTCCAATAGATTGGACAAAGAGGAGACGAACTCTGTTAGATTGGATCAAGAAAAGTCGAACTCGGTTAGATAGGACCAAGAGGAGACGAACTCTCTTAGATTGGATCCAGATTAAATGAACTCCCATAGGTTGGACCAAGAGTAGACGAACACTCAAAGATTGGACCAAGAGTAGACGATCTCTCTTAGATTGGATTAAGATGAGACGAACACGAATAGATTGGACAAAGAGGAGACGAACTCTTCTACATTGGATCAAGATGAGACGAACTTAGTTAGAATGGACCAAGAGAAGACGAACTCTCTTAGATTGACCAAGAGGAGACCAACACGCTTAGTTTGGACAAAGAGGAGACGAACTCTCTTAGATTGGATCAAGATGAGACGAACTTTGTTAGAACGGACCAAGAGGAGATGAACTCTATTAGATTGACCAAGAGGAGACCAAGACGCTTAGTTTGGACAAAGAGGAGACGAACTCTCTTAGATTGGATCAAGATGAGACGAACTCCCATAGATTGGACCAAGAGGAGACGAACTCTCTTAGATTGGGTCAAGATGAGACGAACTTGGTTAGAATGGACCAAGAGAAGACGAACTCTCTTAGATTGACCAAGAGGAGACCAATACGCTTAGTTTGGACAAAGAGGAGACGAACTCTCTTAGATTGGATCAAGATGAGACGAACTTGGATAGAATGGACCAAGAGGAGATGAACTCTCTTAGATTGACCAAGAGGAGACCAAGACGCTTAGTTTGGACAAAGAGGAGACGAACTCTCTTAGATTGGATCAAGATGAGACGAACTCCCATAGATTGGACCAAGAGGAGACTAACTCTGTTCGATTGGATTAAGATGAGACGAACTCCAATAGATTGGACAAAGAAGAGACGAACTCTTCTAGATTGGATCAAGATGAGATGAACTTGGTTAGAATAGACCAGGAGAAGACGAACTCTCTTAGATTGACCAAGAGGAGACCAACACGCTTAGTTTGAACAAAGAGGAGACGAACTCTCTTAGATTGGACCAAGATTAGACGAACTTGGTTAGAATGGACCAAGAGGAGATGAACTCTCTTAGATTGACCAAGAGGAGACCAAAACGCTTAGTTTGAACGAAGGGGAGACGAACTCTTAGATTGGATCAAGATGAGACGAACTCCCATAGATTGGACCAAGAGGAGACGAACTCTCTTAGATTGGATTAAGTTGAGACGAACTCCAATGGATTGGACAATGAGGAGACGAACTCTGTTAGATTGGATCAAGAAAAGTTGAACTTGGTTAGATTGGACCAAGAGGAGACAAACTCTCTTAGTTTGGATAAAGAGGAGACGAACTCTCTTAGATTGGATCCAGATTAAACGAACTCCCATAGATTGGACCAAGAGTAGACGAACTCTCAAAGATTGGACCAAGAGTCGACGAACTCTCTTAGATTGGATTAAGATGAAACGAACTCCAATAGATTGGACAAAGAGGAGACGAACTCTTCTAGATTGGATCAAGATGAAACGAACTTGGTTAGAATAGACCAAGAGAAGACGAACTCTCTTAGATTGACCAAGAGGAGACATACACGCTTAGTTTGGATCAAGAGGAGACAAACTCTCTTAGTTTGGATAAAGAGGAGACGAACTCTCTTAGATTTGATCCAGATTAAACGAACTCCCATAGGTTGGACCAAGAGTAGACAAACTCTCAAAGATTGGACCAAGGGTAGATGAACTCTCTTAGATTGAATTAAGATGAGACGAACTCCAATAGATTAGACAAAGAGGAGACGAACCCTTTTAGATTGGATCAAGATGAGACGAACTTGGTTAGAATGGACCAAGAGGAGACGAACTCTCTTAGATTGGATCAAGATGAGACGAACTTGGTTAGAATGGACCAAGAGGAGACGAACTCTCTTAGATTGGATCAAGATGAAATGAACTTGGTTAGAATGGACCAAGAGGAGATGAACTCTCTTTGATTGACCAAGAGGAGACCCAGACGCTTAGTTTGGATAAAGAGCAGATGAACTCTCTTAGATTGGATCAAGATGAGACGAACTCCCATAGATTGGACCGAGAGGAGACGAACTCTCTTAGATTTGATCCAGATTAAACGAACTCCCATAGGTTGGACCAAGAGTAGACGAACTCTCAAAGATTGGACCAAGGGTAGATGAACTCTCTTAGATTGAATTAAGATGAGACGAACTCCAATAGATTAGACAAAGAGGAGACGAACCCTTTTAGATTGGATCAAGATGAGACGAACTTGGTTAGAATGGACCAAGAGGAGACGAACTCTCTTAGATTGGATCAAGATGAGACGAACTTGGTTAGAATGGACCAAGAGGAGACGAACTCTCTTAGATTGGATCAAGATGAAATGAACTTGGTTAGAATGGACCAAGAGGAGATGAACTCTCTTTGATTGACTAAGAGGAGACCCAGACGCTTAGTTTGGATAAAGAGCAGATGAACTCTCTTAGATTGGATCAAGATGAGACGAACTCCCATAGATTGGACCGAGAGGAGACGAACTCTCTTAGATTGGATTAAGACCAGACGAACTCCAATAGATTGGACAAAGAGGAGACGAACTCTGTTAGATTGGATCAAGAAAAGTCGAACTCGGTTAGATAGGACCAAGAGGAGACGAACTCTCTTAGATTGGATCCAGATTAAATGAACTCCCATAGGTTGGACCAAGAGTAGACGAACACTCAAAGATTGGACCAAGAGTAGACGATCTCTCTTAGATTGGATTAAGATGAGACGAACTCGAATAGATTGGACAAAGAGGAGACGAACTCTTCTACATTGGATCAAGATGAGACGAACTTAGTTAGAATGGACCAAGAGAAGACGAACTCTCTTAGATTGACCAAGAGGAGACCAACACGCTTAGTTTGGACAAAGAGGAGACGAACTCTCTTAGATTGGATCAAGATGAGACGAACTTTGTTAGAACGGACCAAGAGGAGATGAACTCTATTAGATTGACCAAGAGGAGACCAAGACGCTTAGTTTCGACAAAGAGGAGACGAACTCTCTTAGATTGGATCAAGATGAGACGAACTCCCATAGATTGGACCAAGAGGAGACGAACTCTCTTAGATTGGGTCAAGATGAGACGAACTTGGTTAGAATGGACCAAGAGAAGACGAACTCTCTTAGATTGACCAAGAGGAGACCAATACGCTTAGTTTGGACAAAGAGGAGACGAACTCTCTTAGATTGGATCAAGATGAGACGAACTTGGATAGAATGGACCAAGAGGAGATGAACTCTCTTAGATTGACCAAGAGGAGACCAAGACGCTTAGTTTGGACAAAGAGGAGACGAACTCTCTTAGATTGGATCAAGATGAGACGAACTCCCATAGATTGGACCAAGAGGAGACTAACTCTGTTCGATTGGATTAAGATGAGACGAACTCCAATAGATTGGACAAAGAAGAGACGAACTCTTCTAGATTGGATCAAGATGAGATGAACTTGGTTAGAATAGACCAGGAGAAGACGAACTCTCTTAGATTGACCAAGAGGAGACCAACACGCTTAGTTTGAACAAAGAGGAGACGAACTCTCTTAGATTGGACCAAGATTAGACGAACTTGGTTAGAATGGACCAAGAGGAGATGAACTCTCTTAGATTGACCAAGAGGAGACCAAAACGCTTAGTTTGAACGAAGGGGAGACGAACTCTTAGATTGGATCAAGATGAGACGAACTCCCATAGATTGGACCAAGAGGAGACGAACTCTCTTAGATTGGATTAAGTTGAGACGAACTCCAATGGATTGGACAATGAGGAGACGAACTCTGTTAGATTGGATCAAGAAAAGTCGAACTTGGTTAGATAGGACCAAGAGGAGACAAACTCTCTTAGTTTGGATAAAGAGGAGACGAACTCTCTTAGATTGGATCCAGATTAAACGAACTCCCATAGATTGGACCAAGAGTAGACGAACTCTCAAAGATTGGACCAAGAGTCGACGAACTCTCTTAGATTGGATTAAGATGAAACGAACTCCAATAGATTGGACAAAGAGGAGACGAACTCTTCTAGATTGGATCAAGATGAGACGAACTTGGTTAGAATAGACCAAGAGAAGACGAACTCTGTTAGATTGACCAAGAGGAGACATACACGCTTAGTTTGGATCAAGAGGAGACAAACTCTCTTAGTTTGGATAAAGAGGAGACGAACTCTCTTAGATTTGATCCAGATTAAACGAACTCCCATAGGTTGGACCAAGAGTAGACGAACTCTCAAAGATTGGACCAAGGGTAGATGAACTCTCTTAGATTGAATTAAGATGAGACGAACTCCAATAGATTAGACAAAGAGGAGACGAACCCTTTTAGATTGGATCAAGATGAGACGAACTTGGTTAGAATGGACCAAGAGGAGACGAACTCTCTTAGATTGGATCAAGATGAGACGAACTTGGTTAGAATGGACCAAGAGGAGACGAACTCTCTTAGATTGGATCAAGATGAAATGAACTTGGTTAGAATGGACCAAGAGGAGATGAACTCTCTTTGATTGACTAAGAGGAGACCCAGACGCTTAGTTTGGATAAAGAGCAGATGAACTCTCTTAGATTGGATCAAGATGAGACGAACTCCCATAGATTGGACCGAGAGGAGACGAACTCTCTTAGATTTGATCCAGATTAAACGAACTCCCATAGGTTGGACCAAGAGTAGACGAACTCTCAAAGATTGGACCAAGGGTAGATGAACTCTCTTAGATTGAATTAAGATGAGACGAACTCCAATAGATTAGACAAAGAGGAGACGAACCCTTTTAGATTGGATCAAGATGAGACGAACTTGGTTAGAATGGACCAAGAGGAGACGAACTCTCTTAGATTGGATCAAGATGAGACGAACTTGGTTAGAATGGACCAAGAGGAGACGAACTCTCTTAGATTGGATCAAGATGAAATGAACTTGGTTAGAATGGACCAAGAGGAGATGAACTCTCTTAGATTGACCAAGAGGAGACCCAGACGCTTAGTTTGGATAAAGAGCAGACGAACTCTCTTAGATTGGATCAAGATGAGACGAACTCCCATAGATTGGACCGAGAGGAGACGAACTCTCTTAGATTGGATTAAGACCAGACGAACTCCAATAGATTGGACAAAGAGGAGACGAACTCTGTTAGATTGGATCAAGAAAAGTCGAACTCGGTTAGATAGGACCAAGAGGAGACGAACTCTCTTAGATTGGATCCAGATTAAATGAACTCCCATAGGTTGGACCAAGAGTAGACGAACACTCAAAGATTGGACCAAGAGTAGACGATCTCTCTTAGATTGGATTAAGATGAGACGAACACGAATAGATTGGACAAAGAGGAGACGAACTCTTCTACATTGGATCAAGATGAGACGAACTTAGTTAGAATGGACCAAGAGAAGACGAACTCTCTTAGATTGACCAAGAGGAGACCAACACGCTTAGTTTGGACAAAGAGGAGACGAACTCTCTTAGATTGGATCAAGATGAGACGAACTTTGTTAGAACGGACCAAGAGGAGATGAACTCTATTAGATTGACCAAGAGGAGACCAAGACGCTTAGTTTGGACAAAGAGGAGACGAACTCTCTTAGATTGGATCAAGATGAGACGAACTCCCATAGATTGGACCAAGAGGAGACGAACTCTCTTAGATTGGGTCAAGATGAGACGAACTTGGTTAGAATGGACCAAGAGAAGACGAACTCTCTTAGATTGACCAAGAGGAGACCAATACGCTTAGTTTGGACAAAGAGGAGACGAACTCTCTTAGATTGGATCAAGATGAGACGAACTTGGATAGAATGGACCAAGAGGAGATGAACTCTCTTAGATTGACCAAGAGGAGACCAAGACGCTTAGTTTGGACAAAGAGGAGACGAACTCTCTTAGATTGGATCAAGATGAGACGAACTCTCAAAGATTGGACCAAGAGTCGACGAACTCTCTTAGATTGGATTAAGATGAAACGAACTCCAATAGATTGGACAAAGAGGAGACGAACTCTTCTAGATTGGATCAAGATGAAACGAACTTGGTTAGAATAGACCAAGAGAAGACGAACTCTCTTAGATTGACCAAGAGGAGACATACACGCTTAGTTTGGATCAAGAGGAGACAAACTCTCTTAGTTTGGATAAAGAGGAGACGAACTCTCTTAGATTTGATCCAGATTAAACGAACTCCCATAGGTTGGACCAAGAGTAGACGAACTCTCAAAGATTGGACCAAGGGTAGATGAACTCTCTTAGATTGAATTAAGATGAGACGAACTCCAATAGATTAGACAAAGAGGAGACGAACCCTTTTAGATTGGATCAAGATGAGACGAACTTGGTTAGAATGGACCAAGAGGAGACGAACTCTCTTAGATTGGATCAAGATGAGACGAACTTGGTTAGAATGGACCAAGAGGAGACGAACTCTCTTAGATTGGATCAAGATGAAATGAACTTGGTTAGAATGGACCAAGAGGAGATGAACTCTCTTTGATTGACCAAGAGGAGACCCAGACGCTTAGTTTGGATAAAGAGCAGATGAACTCTCTTAGATTGGATCAAGATGAGACGAACTCCCATAGATTGGACCGAGAGGAGACGAACTCTCTTAGATTTGATCCAGATTAAACGAACTCCCATAGGTTGGACCAAGAGTAGACGAACTCTCAAAGATTGGACCAAGGGTAGATGAACTCTCTTAGATTGAATTAAGATGAGACGAACTCCAATAGATTAGACAAAGAGGAGACGAACCCTTTTAGATTGGATCAAGATGAGACGAACTTGGTTAGAATGGACCAAGAGGAGACGAACTCTCTTAGATTGGATCAAGATGAGACGAACTTGGTTAGAATGGACCAAGAGGAGACGAACTCTCTTAGATTGGATCAAGATGAAATGAACTTGGTTAGAATGGACCAAGAGGAGATGAACTCTCTTTGATTGACTAAGAGGAGACCCAGACGCTTAGTTTGGATAAAGAGCAGATGAACTCTCTTAGATTGGATCAAGATGAGACGAACTCCCATAGATTGGACCGAGAGGAGACGAACTCTCTTAGATTGGATTAAGACCAGACGAACTCCAATAGATTGGACAAAGAGGAGACGAACTCTGTTAGATTGGATCAAGAAAAGTCGAACTCGGTTAGATAGGACCAAGAGGAGACGAACTCTCTTAGATTGGATCCAGATTAAATGAACTCCCATAGGTTGGACCAAGAGTAGACGAACACTCAAAGATTGGACCAAGAGTAGACGATCTCTCTTAGATTGGATTAAGATGAGACGAACTCGAATAGATTGGACAAAGAGGAGACGAACTCTTCTACATTGGATCAAGATGAGACGAACTTAGTTAGAATGGACCAAGAGAAGACGAACTCTCTTAGATTGACCAAGAGGAGACCAACACGCTTAGTTTGGACAAAGAGGAGACGAACTCTCTTAGATTGGATCAAGATGAGACGAACTTTGTTAGAACGGACCAAGAGGAGATGAACTCTATTAGATTGACCAAGAGGAGACCAAGACGCTTAGTTTCGACAAAGAGGAGACGAACTCTCTTAGATTGGATCAAGATGAGACGAACTCCCATAGATTGGACCAAGAGGAGACGAACTCTCTTAGATTGGGTCAAGATGAGACGAACTTGGTTAGAATGGACCAAGAGAAGACGAACTCTCTTAGATTGACCAAGAGGAGACCAATACGCTTAGTTTGGACAAAGAGGAGACGAACTCTCTTAGATTGGATCAAGATGAGACGAACTTGGATAGAATGGACCAAGAGGAGATGAACTCTCTTAGATTGACCAAGAGGAGACCAAGACGCTTAGTTTGGACAAAGAGGAGACGAACTCTCTTAGATTGGATCAAGATGAGACGAACTCCCATAGATTGGACCAAGAGGAGACTAACTCTGTTCGATTGGATTAAGATGAGACGAACTCCAATAGATTGGACAAAGAAGAGACGAACTCTTCTAGATTGGATCAAGATGAGATGAACTTGGTTAGAATAGACCAGGAGAAGACGAACTCTCTTAGATTGACCAAGAGGAGACCAACACGCTTAGTTTGAACAAAGAGGAGACGAACTCTCTTAGATTGGACCAAGATTAGACGAACTTGGTTAGAATGGACCAAGAGGAGATGAACTCTCTTAGATTGACCAAGAGGAGACCAAAACGCTTAGTTTGAACGAAGGGGAGACGAACTCTTAGATTGGATCAAGATGAGACGAACTCCCATAGATTGGACCAAGAGGAGACGAACTCTCTTAGATTGGATTAAGTTGAGACGAACTCCAATGGATTGGACAATGAGGAGACGAACTCTGTTAGATTGGATCAAGAAAAGTCGAACTTGGTTAGATAGGACCAAGAGGAGACAAACTCTCTTAGTTTGGATAAAGAGGAGACGAACTCTCTTAGATTGGATCCAGATTAAACGAACTCCCATAGATTGGACCAAGAGTAGACGAACTCTCAAAGATTGGACCAAGAGTCGACGAACTCTCTTAGATTGGATTAAGATGAAACGAACTCCAATAGATTGGACAAAGAGGAGACGAACTCTTCTAGATTGGATCAAGATGAGACGAACTTGGTTAGAATAGACCAAGAGAAGACGAACTCTGTTAGATTGACCAAGAGGAGACATACACGCTTAGTTTGGATCAAGAGGAGACAAACTCTCTTAGTTTGGATAAAGAGGAGACGAACTCTCTTAGATTTGATCCAGATTAAACGAACTCCCATAGGTTGGACCAAGAGTAGACGAACTCTCAAAGATTGGACCAAGGGTAGATGAACTCTCTTAGATTGAATTAAGATGAGACGAACTCCAATAGATTAGACAAAGAGGAGACGAACCCTTTTAGATTGGATCAAGATGAGACGAACTTGGTTAGAATGGACCAAGAGGAGACGAACTCTCTTAGATTGGATCAAGATGAGACGAACTTGGTTAGAATGGACCAAGAGGAGACGAACTCTCTTAGATTGGATCAAGATGAAATGAACTTGGTTAGAATGGACCAAGAGGAGATGAACTCTCTTTGATTGACTAAGAGGAGACCCAGACGCTTAGTTTGGATAAAGAGCAGATGAACTCTCTTAGATTGGATCAAGATGAGACGAACTCCCATAGATTGGACCGAGAGGAGACGAACTCTCTTAGATTTGATCCAGATTAAACGAACTCCCATAGGTTGGACCAAGAGTAGACGAACTCTCAAAGATTGGACCAAGGGTAGATGAACTCTCTTAGATTGAATTAAGATGAGACGAACTCCAATAGATTAGACAAAGAGGAGACGAACCCTTTTAGATTGGATCAAGATGAGACGAACTTGGTTAGAATGGACCAAGAGGAGACGAACTCTCTTAGATTGGATCAAGATGAGACGAACTTGGTTAGAATGGACCAAGAGGAGACGAACTCTCTTAGATTGGATCAAGATGAAATGAACTTGGTTAGAATGGACCAAGAGGAGATGAACTCTCTTAGATTGACCAAGAGGAGACCCAGACGCTTAGTTTGGATAAAGAGCAGACGAACTCTCTTAGATTGGATCAAGATGAGACGAACTCCCATAGATTGGACCGAGAGGAGACGAACTCTCTTAGATTGGATTAAGACCAGACGAACTCCAATAGATTGGACAAAGAGGAGACGAACTCTGTTAGATTGGATCAAGAAAAGTCGAACTCGGTTAGATAGGACCAAGAGGAGACGAACTCTCTTAGATTGGATCCAGATTAAATGAACTCCCATAGGTTGGACCAAGAGTAGACGAACACTCAAAGATTGGACCAAGAGTAGACGATCTCTCTTAGATTGGATTAAGATGAGACGAACACGAATAGATTGGACAAAGAGGAGACGAACTCTTCTACATTGGATCAAGATGAGACGAACTTAGTTAGAATGGACCAAGAGAAGACGAACTCTCTTAGATTGACCAAGAGGAGACCAACACGCTTAGTTTGGACAAAGAGGAGACGAACTCTCTTAGATTGGATCAAGATGAGACGAACTTTGTTAGAACGGACCAAGAGGAGATGAACTCTATTAGATTGACCAAGAGGAGACCAAGACGCTTAGTTTGGACAAAGAGGAGACGAACTCTCTTAGATTGGATCAAGATGAGACGAACTCCCATAGATTGGACCAAGAGGAGACGAACTCTCTTAGATTGGGTCAAGATGAGACGAACTTGGTTAGAATGGACCAAGAGAAGACGAACTCTCTTAGATTGACCAAGAGGAGACCAATACGCTTAGTTTGGACAAAGAGGAGACGAACTCTCTTAGATTGGATCAAGATGAGACGAACTTGGATAGAATGGACCAAGAGGAGATGAACTCTCTTAGATTGACCAAGAGGAGACCAAGACGCTTAGTTTGGACAAAGAGGAGACGAACTCTCTTAGATTGGATCAAGATGAGACGAACTCTCAAAGATTGGACCAAGAGTCGACGAACTCTCTTAGATTGGATTAAGATGAAACGAACTCCAATAGATTGGACAAAGAGGAGACGAACTCTTCTAGATTGGATCAAGATGAAACGAACTTGGTTAGAATAGACCAAGAGAAGACGAACTCTCTTAGATTGACCAAGAGGAGACATACACGCTTAGTTTGGATCAAGAGGAGACAAACTCTCTTAGTTTGGATAAAGAGGAGACGAACTCTCTTAGATTTGATCCAGATTAAACGAACTCCCATAGGTTGGACCAAGAGTAGACGAACTCTCAAAGATTGGACCAAGGGTAGATGAACTCTCTTAGATTGAATTAAGATGAGACGAACTCCAATAGATTAGACAAAGAGGAGACGAACCCTTTTAGATTGGATCAAGATGAGACGAACTTGGTTAGAATGGACCAAGAGGAGACGAACTCTCTTAGATTGGATCAAGATGAGACGAACTTGGTTAGAATGGACCAAGAGGAGACGAACTCTCTTAGATTGGATCAAGATGAAATGAACTTGGTTAGAATGGACCAAGAGGAGATGAACTCTCTTTGATTGACCAAGAGGAGACCCAGACGCTTAGTTTGGATAAAGAGCAGATGAACTCTCTTAGATTGGATCAAGATGAGACGAACTCCCATAGATTGGACCGAGAGGAGACGAACTCTCTTAGATTTGATCCAGATTAAACGAACTCCCATAGGTTGGACCAAGAGTAGACGAACTCTCAAAGATTGGACCAAGGGTAGATGAACTCTCTTAGATTGAATTAAGATGAGACGAACTCCAATAGATTAGACAAAGAGGAGACGAACCCTTTTAGATTGGATCAAGATGAGACGAACTTGGTTAGAATGGACCAAGAGGAGACGAACTCTCTTAGATTGGATCAAGATGAGACGAACTTGGTTAGAATGGACCAAGAGGAGACGAACTCTCTTAGATTGGATCAAGATGAAATGAACTTGGTTAGAATGGACCAAGAGGAGATGAACTCTCTTTGATTGACTAAGAGGAGACCCAGACGCTTAGTTTGGATAAAGAGCAGATGAACTCTCTTAGATTGGATCAAGATGAGACGAACTCCCATAGATTGGACCGAGAGGAGACGAACTCTCTTAGATTGGATTAAGACCAGACGAACTCCAATAGATTGGACAAAGAGGAGACGAACTCTGTTAGATTGGATCAAGAAAAGTCGAACTCGGTTAGATAGGACCAAGAGGAGACGAACTCTCTTAGATTGGATCCAGATTAAATGAACTCCCATAGGTTGGACCAAGAGTAGACGAACACTCAAAGATTGGACCAAGAGTAGACGATCTCTCTTAGATTGGATTAAGATGAGACGAACTCGAATAGATTGGACAAAGAGGAGACGAACTCTTCTACATTGGATCAAGATGAGACGAACTTAGTTAGAATGGACCAAGAGAAGACGAACTCTCTTAGATTGACCAAGAGGAGACCAACACGCTTAGTTTGGACAAAGAGGAGACGAACTCTCTTAGATTGGATCAAGATGAGACGAACTTTGTTAGAACGGACCAAGAGGAGATGAACTCTATTAGATTGACCAAGAGGAGACCAAGACGCTTAGTTTCGACAAAGAGGAGACGAACTCTCTTAGATTGGATCAAGATGAGACGAACTCCCATAGATTGGACCAAGAGGAGACGAACTCTCTTAGATTGGGTCAAGATGAGACGAACTTGGTTAGAATGGACCAAGAGAAGACGAACTCTCTTAGATTGACCAAGAGGAGACCAATACGCTTAGTTTGGACAAAGAGGAGACGAACTCTCTTAGATTGGATCAAGATGAGACGAACTTGGATAGAATGGACCAAGAGGAGATGAACTCTCTTAGATTGACCAAGAGGAGACCAAGACGCTTAGTTTGGACAAAGAGGAGACGAACTCTCTTAGATTGGATCAAGATGAGACGAACTCCCATAGATTGGACCAAGAGGAGACTAACTCTGTTCGATTGGATTAAGATGAGACGAACTCCAATAGATTGGACAAAGAAGAGACGAACTCTTCTAGATTGGATCAAGATGAGATGAACTTGGTTAGAATAGACCAGGAGAAGACGAACTCTCTTAGATTGACCAAGAGGAGACCAACACGCTTAGTTTGAACAAAGAGGAGACGAACTCTCTTAGATTGGACCAAGATTAGACGAACTTGGTTAGAATGGACCAAGAGGAGATGAACTCTCTTAGATTGACCAAGAGGAGACCAAAACGCTTAGTTTGAACAAAGGGGAGACGAACTCTTAGATTGGATCAAGATGAGACGAACTCCCATAGATTGGACCAAGAGGAGACGAACTCTCTTAGATTGGATTAAGTTGAGACGAACTCCAATGGATTGGACAATGAGGAGACGAACTCTGTTAGATTGGATCAAGAAAAGTCGAACTTGGTTAGATAGGACCAAGAGGAGACAAACTCTCTTAGTTTGGATAAAGAGGAGACGAACTCTCTTAGATTGGATCCAGATTAAACGAACTCCCATAGATTGGACCAAGAGTAGACGAACTCTCAAAGATTGGACCAAGAGTCGACGAACTCTCTTAGATTGGATTAAGATGAAACGAACTCCAATAGATTGGACAAAGAGGAGACGAACTCTTCTAGATTGGATCAAGATGAGACGAACTTGGTTAGAATAGACCAAGAGAAGACGAACTCTCTTAGATTGACCAAGAGGAGACATACACGCTTAGTTTGGATCAAGAGGAGACAAACTCTCTTAGTTTAGATAAAGAGGAGACGAACTCTCTTAGATTGGATTAAGTTGAGACGAACTCCAATGGATTGGACAATGAGGAGACGAACTCTGTTAGATTGGATCAAGAAAAGTCGAACTTGGTTAGATAGGACCAAGAGGAGACAAACTCTCTTAGTTTAGATAAAGAGGAGACGAACTCTCTTAGATTGGATCCAGATTAAACGAACTCCCATAGATTGGACCAAGAGTAGACGAACTCTCACAGATTGGACCAAGAGTCGACGAACTCTCTTAGATTGGATTAAGATGAAACGAACTCCAATAGATTGGACAAAGAGGAGACGAACTCTTCTACATTGGATCAAGATGAGACGAACTTAGTTAGAATGGACCAAGAGAAGACGAACTCTCTTAGATTGACCAAGAGGAGACCAACACGCTTAGTTTGGACAAAGAGGAGACGAACTCTCTTAGATTGGACCAAGATGAGACGAACTTTGTTAGAACGGACCAAGAGGAGATGAACTCTATTAGATTGACCAAGAGGTGACCAAGACGCTTAGTTTCGACAAAGAGGAGACGAACTCTCTTAGATTGGATCAAGATGAGACGAACTCCCATAGATTGGACCCAGAGGAGACGAACTCTCTTAGATTGTATTAAGATGAGACGAACTCCAATAGATTGGACAATGAGGAGACGAACTCTGTTCGATTGGATCAAGAAAAGTCGAACTCGGTTAGATAGGACCAAGAGGAGACAAACTCTCTTAATTTGGATAAAGAGGAGACGAACTCTCTTAGATTGGATCCAGATTAAACGAACTCCCATAGATTGGACCAAGTGTAGGAGAACTCTCGTAGATTGGACCAGTAGGATACGAATCTCTTAGATTGGATTATGATGAGACGAACTCCAATAGATCGGACAAAGAGGACACGAACTCTTTTAGATTGGATAAAGATGAGACGAACTTGGTTAGAATAGACCAAGAGAAGACGAACTCTCTTAGATTGTCCAAGAGGAGACCAATACGCTTAGTTTGGACCAAGAGGAGACAAACTCTCTTAGTTTGGATAAAGAGGAACGAACTCTTTTAGATTGGATCCAGATTAAACGAACTCCCATAAGTTGGACCAAGAGTAGACGAAGTCTCAAAGATTGGACCAAGAGTAGATGAACTCTCTTAGATTGGATTAAGATGAGACGAACTCCAATAGATTGGACAAAGAGCAACCGAACTCTTCTAGATTGGATCAAGATGAGACGAACTTGATTATAATGGACCAAGAGAAGACGAACTCTCTTAGATTGACCAAGAGGAGACCAACACGCTTAGTTTGGACAAAGAGGAGACAAACTCTCTTAGATTGGATCAAGATGAGACAAACTCCCATAGATTGGACCAAGAGGAGACGAACTCTCTTAGATTGGATTAAGATGAGACGAACTCCAATAGATTGGACAATGAGGAGACGAACTTTGTGAGATTGGATCAAGAAAAGTCGAACTCGGTTAGATAGGACCAAGAGGAGACAAACTCTCTTAATTTGGATAAAGAAGAGATGAACTCTCACAGATTGGATCCAGATTAAACGAACTCCCATAGATTGGAGTAAGAGTAGACGAACTCTCACTGATTGGACCAAGAGGAGACGAACTCTCTTAGATTGGATTAAGATGAGACGAACTCCAATAGATTGGGCAAAGAGGAGTCGAACTCTCTTAGATTGGATCAAGATGAGACGAATTTGGTTAGAATGGACCAAGAGAAGACGAACTCTCTTAGATTGACCAAGAGGAGACCAACACGCTTAGTTTGGACAATGAGGAGACGAACTCTCTTAGATTGGATCAAGATGAGACGAACTTGGTTAGAATGGACCAAGAGTAGATGAACTCTCTTAGATTGACCAAGAGGAGACCAAGACGCTTAGTTTGGACAAAGAAGAGACGAACTCTCTTAGATTGGATCAAGATGAGACGAACTCCCATAGATTGGACCAAGAGGAGACGAACTCTGTTAGATTGGATTAAGATGAGACAAACTCCAATAGATTAGACAAAGAGGAGACGAACTCTATAAGATTGGATCAAGAAAAGTCGAACTCGGTTAGTTAGGACCAAGAGGAGACCAACTCTCTTAGTTTGGATAAAAGAGGATACGAACTCTCTTAGATTGGATCCAGATTAAACGAACTCCCATAGATTGGACCAAGAGTAGACGAGCTCTCATAGATTGGACCAAGAGTAGACGAACTCTCTTAGATTAGACCAAGAGTAGACGAACTCTCTTAGATTGGATGAAGATGAGACGAACTCTGTTAGATTGGATCAAGATGAGACAAACATGGTTAGAATGTACCAAGAGGAGCCGAACTCTCTTTGATTGGACCAAGAAAAGACGAACTCGGTTAGATTAGACCGTGACGAGAAAAACTCTCAAAGTTTGGACAAAGAGGAGACGAACTCTCTTAGATTGGATCGAGATTAAACGATCTCCCTTAGATTGGACCATGAGTAGACGAACTCTCTTAGATTGGATGAAAATGAAACGAACTCCCATAAATTGGACCAAGAGGAGATGAACTCTCTTAGATTGGATCAAGATAAGATGAACATGGCTAGAATGGACCAAGAGAAGACGAAGTCTCTTAGATTGACCAAGAGGAGACCAACTCTCATAGATTGGATTAAGATGAGACGAACTTGGTTAGAATGGACCAAGAGGAGACGAACTCTCTTAGATTGGATCAAGATGAGACGAACTTGGTTAGAATGGACCAAGAGGAGAGGAACTCTCTTAGATTGACCAAGAGGAGACCAAGACGCTTAGTTTGGACAAAGAGGAGACAAACTCTCTTAGATTGGATCAAGATGAGGCGAACTCCCATAGATTAGACCAAGAGGAGACGAACTCTGTTAGATAGGACCAAGAGGAGACAAACTCTCTTAATTTGGATAAAGAGGAGACGAACTCTGTAAGATTGGATCAAGAAAAGTCGAACTCGGTTAGATAGGATCAAGAGGAGAGAAACTCTCTTAGTTTGTATAAAGAGGAGACGAACTCTCTTAGATTGGATCCAGATTAATCGAACTCCCATAGATTGGACCAAGAGTAGACGAACTCTCAAAGATTGGACCAAGAGTCGACGAACTATCTTAGATTGGATTAAGATGAGGCGAACTCCAATAGATTGGACAAAGAAGAGACGAACTCTTCTAGATTGGATCAAGATGAGACGAACTTGGTTAGAATAGACCAAGAGAAGACGAACTCTCTTAAATTGACCAAGAGGAGACCAACACGCTTAGTTTGGACAAAGAGGAGACGAACTCTCTTAGATTGGATCAAGATGAGACGAACTTGGTTTGAATGGACCAAGAGGAGATGAACTCTCTTAGATTGACCAAGAGGAGACTAAGACGCTTAGTTTGAACAATGGGGAGACAAACTCTCTTAGATTGGATCAAGATGAGACGAACTCCCATAGATTGGACCAAGAGGAGACGAACTCTCTTAGATTGGATTAAGATGAGACGAACTCCAATGGATTGGACAATGAGGAGACGAACTCTGCTAGATTGGATCAAGAAAAGTCGAACTCGGTTAGATAGGACCAAGAGGAGACAAACTCTCTTAGTTTGGATCCAGATTAAACGAACTCCCATAGATTGGACCAAGAGTAGACGAACTCTCAAAGATTGGACAAAGAGTCGACTAACTCTCTTAGATTGGATTAAGTTGAGACGAACTCCAATAGATTGGACAAAGAGGAGACGAACTCTTCTAGATTGGAAGTTACCAAAAAAAAAAAACTCTTCTAGATTGGATCAAGATGAGACGAACTTGGTTAGAATAGACCAAGAGAAGACGAACTCTCTTAGATTGACCAAGAGGAGACCAACACGCTTAGTTTGGACCAAGAGGAGACAAACTCTCTTAGTTTGGATAAAGAGGAGACGAACTCTCTTAGATTGGATCCAGATTAAACGAACTCCCATAGGTTGGACCAAGAGTAGACGAACTCTCAACGATTGGACCAAGGGTAGATGAACTCTCTTAGATTGGATTAAGATGAGACGAACTCCAATAGATTAGACAAAGAGGAGACGAACTCTTTTATATTGGATCAAGATGAGACGAAGTTGGTTAGAATGGACCAAGAGAAGACGAACTCTCTTAGATTGGATCAAGATGAGACGAACTTGGTTAGATTGGACCAAGAGGAGACGAACTCTCTTAGATTGGATCAAGATGAGACGAACTTGGTTAGAATGGACCAAGAGGAGATGAACTCTCTTAGATTGACCAAGAGGAGACCAAGACGCTTAGTTTGGATAAAGAGCAGACGAACTCTCTTAGATTGGATCAAGATGAGACGAACTCCCATAGATTTGACCGAGAGGAGATGAACTCTCTTAGATTGGATTAAGATGAGACGAACTCCAATAGATCGGACAAAGAGGACACGAACTCTTTTAGATTGGATCAAGATGAGACGAACTTGGTTAGAATGGTCCAAGAGGAGACGAAGTCTCTTAGATTGGATCAAGATAAGACGAACTTGGTTAGAATGGACCAAGAGAAGACGAACTCCCTTAGATTGACCAAGAGGAGACCAACACGCTTAGTTTGGAAAAAGAGGAGACGAACTCTCTTAGATTGGATCAACATGAGACGAACTTGGTTAGAATGGACCAAGAGGAGATGAACTCTCTTAGTTTGGATTAAGATGAGACGAACTCCAATAGTTTGGACAAAGAGGAGACGAACTCTCTTAGATTGGATCAAGATGAGACGAACTTGGTTAGAATGGACCAAGAGGAGATGAACTCTCTTAGATTGACCAAGAGGAGACCAAGACGCTTAGTTTGAACAAAGAGGAGACCAACTCTCTTAGATTGGATCAAGATGAGACGAACTCCCATAGATTGGACCAAGAGGAGACGAACTCTCTTAGATTGGATTAAGATGAGACGAACTCCAATCGATTGGACAATGAGGAGACGAACTCTGTTAGATTGGATCAAGAAAAGTCGAACTCGGTTAGATAGGACCAAGAGGAGACAAACTCTCTTAATTTGGATAAAGAGGAGACGAACTCTCTTAGATTGGATCCAGATTAAACGAACTCCCATAGATTGGACCAAGTGTAGGAGAACTCTCGTAGATTGGACCAGTAGGATACGAATCTCTTAGATTGGATTATGATGAGACGAACTCCAATAGATTGGACAAAGAGGAGACGAACTCTTTTAGATTGGATCAAGATGAGACGAACTTGGTTAGAATGGTCCAAGAGGAGACCAAGTCTCTTAGATTGGATCAAGATAAGACGAACTTGGTTAGAATGGACCAAGAGGAGAGGAACTCTCTTAGATTGACCAAGAGGAGACCAAGACGCTTAGTTTGGACAAAGAGGAGACGAACTCTCTTAGATTGGATTAAGATGAGGCGAACTCCAATAGATTAGACCAAGAGGAGACGAACTCTCATAGATTGGATTAAGATGAGACGAACTTGGTTAGAATGGACCAAGAGGAGACGAACTCTCTTAGATTGTATCAAGATGAGACGAACTTGGTTAGAATGGACCAAGAGGAGAGGAACTCTCTTAGATTGACCAAGAGGAGACCAAGACGCTTAGTTTGGACAAAGAGGAGACGAACTCTCTTACATTGGATTAAGATGAGACGAACTCCAATAGATTAGACCAAGAGGAGACGAACTCTCAGAGATTGGATTAAGATGAGACGAACTTGGTTAGAATGGACCAAGAGGAGACGAACTCTCTTAGATTGGATCAAGATGAGACCAAGACGCTTAGTTTGGACAAAGAGGAGACGAACTCTCTTAGATTGGATTAAGATGAGACGAACTCCAATAGATTAGACCAAGAGGAGGCGAACTCTCATAGATTGGATTAAGATGAGGCGAACTTGGTTAGAATGGACCAAGAGGAGACGAACTCTCTTAGATTGGATCAAGATGAGACGAACTTGGTTAGAATGGACCAAGAGGATATGAACTCTCTTAGATTGACCAAGAGGAGACCAAGACGCTTAGTTTGAACAAAGAGGAGACCAACTCTCTTAGATTGGATCAAGATGAGACGAACTCCCATAGATTGGACCAAGAGGAGACGAACTCTCTTAGATTGGATTAAGATGAGACGAACTCCAATAGATTGGACAAAGAGGAGACGAACTCTTTTAGATTGGATTAAGATGAGACGAACTTGGTTAGAATGGTCCAAGAGGAGACGAAGTCTCTTAGATTGGATCAAGATGAGACGAACTTGGTTAGAATAGACCAAGAGAAGACAAACTCTCTTAGATTGACCAAGAGGAGACCAACACGCTTTGTTTGGACAAAGAGGAGACGAACTCTCTTAGATTGGATCAAGATGAGACGAACTTGGTTAGAATGGACCAAGAGGAGATGAACTCTCTTAGATTGACCAAGAGGAGACCAAGACGCTTAGTTTGAACAAAGAGGAGACCAACTCTCTTAGATTGGATCAAGATGAGACGAACTCCCATAGATTGGACCAAGAGGAGACGAACTCTCTTGGATTGGATTAAGATGAGACGAACTCCAATAGATTGGACAATGAGGAGACGAACTCTGTTAGATTGGATCAAGAAAAGTCGAACTCGGTTAGATAGGACCAAGAGGAGACAAACTCTCTTAATTTGGATAAAGAGGAGACGAACTCTCTTAGATTGGATCCAGATTAAACGAACTCCCATAGATTGGACCAAGTGTAGAAGAACTCTCATAGATTGGACCAAGAGGAGACGAATCTCTTAGATTGGATTATGATGAGACGAACTCCAATAGATTGGACAAAGAGGAGACGAACTCTTTTAGATTGGATCAAGATGAGACGAACTTGGTTAGAATGGTCCAAGAGGAGTCGAAGTCTCTTAGATTGGATCAAGATAAGACGAACTTGGTTAGAATGGACCAAGAGAAGACGAACTCCCTTAGATTGACCATGAGGAGACCAACACGCTTAGTTTGGAAAAAGAGGAGACGAACTCTCTTAGATTGGATCAACATGAGACGAACTTGGTTAGAATGGACCAAGAGGAGATGAACGCTGTTAGTTTGGATTAAGATGAGACGAACTCCAATAGTTTGGACAAAGAGGAGACGAACTCTCTTAGATTGGATCAAGATGAGACGAACTTGGTTAGAATGGACCTAGAGGAGATGAACTCTCTTAGATTGGATTAAGATGAGACGAACTCCAATAGATTGGACAAAGAGGTGACGAACTCTTTTAGATTGGATCAAGATGAGACGAACTTGGTTAGAATGGTCCAAGAGGAGACGAAGTCTCTTAGATTGGATCAAGATGAGACGAACTTGGTTAGAATGGACCAAGAGGAGATGAACTCTTAGATTGACCAAGAGAAGACCAAGACGCTTAGTTTGAACAAAGAGGAGACCAACTCTCTTAGATTGGATCAAGATGAGACGAACTCCCATAGATTGGACCAAGAGGAGACGAACTCTCTTAGATTGGATCATGATGAGACGACCTCCCACTGATTGGACCAAGAGGAGACGAACTCTCTTAGATTGGATAAAGATGAGACGAACTCCAATAGATTGGACAAAGAGGAGACGAACTTTGTTAGATTGGATCAAGAAAAGTCGAACTCGGTTAGATAGGACCAAGAGGAGACAAACTTTCTTAGTTTGGATAAAGTGTAGACGAACTCTCTTAGATTGGATTAAGATGAGACGAACTCCAATAGATTGGACAAAGTGGAGACGAATTCTTCTAGATTGGATCAAGATGAGACGAACTTGGTTAGAATGGACCAGGAGAAGACGAACTCTTTTAGATTGACCAAGAGAAGACCAACACGCTTAGTTTGGACAAAGATGAGACGAACTCTCTTAGATTGGTTCAAGATGAGACGAACTTGGTTAGAATGGACCAAGAGGAGATGAACTCTCTTAGAATGACCAAGAGGAGACCAAGACGCTTAGTTTGGACAAAGAGGAGACGAACTCTCTTAGATTGGATCAAGATGACACGAACTCCCATAGATTGGACCAAGAGGAGACGAACTCTCATAGATTGGATTAAGATGAGACGAAGTCCAATGGATTGGACAATGAGGAGACGAACTCTGTTAGATAGGATCAAGAAAAGTCGAACTCGGTTAGATAGGACCTAGAAGGGACAAACTCTCTTAGTTTGAATAAAGAGGAGACGAACTCTCTTATATTGGATCCAGATTAAACGAACTCCCATAGATTGGACCAAGACTAGACGAAGTCTCATAGATTGGACCAAGAGGAGACCAACACGCTTAGTTTGGACAAATAGGAGACGAACTCTCTTAGATTGGATCAAGATGAGACAAACTTGGTTGGAAAGGACCAAGAGGAGACGAACTCTCTTAGATTGAGCAAGAGGAGACCAACACGCTTAGTTTGGACAAAGAGGAGACGAACTCTGTTAGATTGGATCAAGAAAAGTCGAACTCGGTTAGATAGGACCAAGAGGAGACAAACTGTCTTAGTTTGGATAAAGAGAAGAAGAACTCTCTTAGATTGGAACCAGATTAAACGAACTCCCATAGATTGGACCAAGAGTAGACGAACTCTCTTAGATTGGACCAAGAGTAGACAAACTCTCTTAGATTGGACCAAGAGTAGACGAAC
Organism: Melaleuca quinquenervia; assembly: GCA_030064385.1. NCBI lineage: Eukaryota > Viridiplantae > Streptophyta > Magnoliopsida > Myrtales > Myrtaceae > Melaleuca > Melaleuca quinquenervia. Next base: position 53,239 of record JAPVXF010000047.1, read on the forward strand.
TCTCTTAGATTGGAGGAAGATGAGACGAACTCTGTTAGATTGGATCAAAATGAGACGAACATGGTTAAAACGTACCAAGAGGAGCCGAACTCTCTTTGATTGGACCAAGAAAGACGAACTCGGTTAGATTGGAGCAAGAGGAGAGGAACTCTGTTAGATTGGATCAAGAAGAGACGAACTCGGTTAGATTGGACCATGAGGAGACAAACCCTCATAGTTTGGACAAAGAGGAGACGAACTGTGTTAGATTGGATCAAGATGAGACGAACTCCCATAGATTGGACCAAGAGGAGACGAACTCTCTTAGATTGGATTAAGATGAGACGAACTCCAATAGATTGGACAAAGAGGAGACGAACTCCTTTAGATTGGATCAAGATGAGACGAACTTGGTTAGAATGGACCAAGAGGAGACGAACTCTCTTAGATTGGATCAAGATGAGACGAACTTGGTTAGAATGGACCAAGAGAAGACGAACTCTCTTAGATTGACCAAGAGGAGACCAACATGCTTAGTTTGGGCAAAGAGAAGACGAACTCTCTTAGATTGGATCAAGATGAAACGAACTCCCACAGATTGCACCAAGAGTAGACGCACTCACTTATATTGGACCAAGAGTAGACGAACTCTCTTAGATTGGATCAAGATGAGACGAACTTGGTTAGAAAGGACCAAGAGAAGACGAACTCTCTCAGATTGACCAAGAGGAGACCAATACGCTTAATTTGGACAAAGAGATGACGAACTCTCTTAGATTGGATCAAGATGAAACGAACTCCGACAGATTGGACCAAGAGTATTCGAACTCACTTATATTGGACCAAGAGTAGACGAACTCTCTTAGATTAGATCAAGATTAGACGACCATGGTTAGAATGTACCAAGAGGAGCCGAACTCTCTTTGATTGGACCAATAAAAGACGAACTCGGTTAGATTGGACAATGAGGAGACAAACCCTCATAGTTTGGACAAAGAGGAGACGGACTCTCTCTGATTGGATCGAGATTAAACGATCTCCCTTAGATTGGACCATGAGTAGACGAACTGTCTTAGATTGGATGAAGATGAGACGAACTCCCATAGATTGGACCAAGAGGAGACGAACTCTCTTAGATTAGATTAAGATGAGATGAACTCCAATAGATTGGACCAAGATGGGACGAACTCTCTTAGATTGTATCAAGATGAGACGAACTAGGTTAGAATGGACCAAGAGGAGACGAACTCTTTTAGATTGACCAAGAGGAGACCAACACGCTTAGGTACGACAAAGAGGAGACGAACTCTGTTAGATTGTATCAAGAAAAGACAAACTCGGTTAGATTGGACCAGGAGGAGACAAACTCTCTCAGTTTTTACAAAGTGGAGACGAACTCTCTTATATTTGATCAAGATTAAACGAACTCCGTTAGATTAGACCAAGAGGAGACGAACTCTCTTAGATTGAGCAAGAGGAGACCAACACGCTTAGTTTGGACAAAGAGGAGACGAACTCTGTTAGATTGGATCAAGAAAAGTCGAACTCGGTTAGATAGGACCAAGAGGAGACAAACTGTCTTAGTTTGGATAAAGAGAAGAAGAACTCTCTTAGATTGGATCCAGATTAAACGAACTCCCATAGATTGGACCAAGAGTAGACGAACTCTCTTATATCTGATCAAGATTAAACGAACTCCGTTAGATTAGACCAAGAGTAGACGAACTCTCTTAGATTGGACGAAGATGAGACGAACTCCCATAGATTTCACCAAGAGGAGACGAACTTTCCTAGATTTGATTAAGATGAGATGAACTCCAACAGGTTGGACCAAGATGGGACGAACTCTCTTAGAGTGGATCAAGATGAGACGAACTTGGTTAGAAAGGAACAAGAGGAGACGAGCTCTCTTAGATTAGATCAAGATTAAAGGAACTCCCATAGATTGGACCAAGAGTGGACGAACTCTCTTAGATTGGATGAAGATGAGACGAACTCCCATAGATTGGACCAAGAGGTGATGGACTCCCTTAGATTAGATTAAGATGAGACAAACTCCAAAAGCTTTGACCAAGAGGAGACGAACTCTTTTAGATTGGATAAGATGAAACGAACTTGGTTAGAATGGACCAAGAGGAGACGAACTGTCTTAGATTGACCAAGAGGAGACCAACACGCTTAGTTTGGACAAAGAGGAGACGAACTCTCTCAGATTGGATCAAGATGAGACGAACTCCCATAGATTGGACCAAGAGAAGACGTACTCTCATAGAATAGATTAAGATGAGATGAAATCCAATAGATTGGACCAAGATGGGACGAACTCTCTTAGATTGGATGAAGATGAGACGAACTTGGTTAGAATAGACCAAGAGGAGGCGAACTCTTTTAGATTGACCAAGTGGAGACCAACACGCTTAGTTAGGACAAAGAGGAGACGAACTCTGTTAGATTGGATCAAGAAAAGACGAACTCGGTTAGATGGGACCAAGAGGAGACAAACTCTCTTAGTTTGGACAAAGAGGAGACGAACTCTCTGAGATTGGATCAAGATTAAATGAACTCCCTTAGATTGGACGAAGAGTAGACGAACTCTCTTAGATTGGATGAAGATGAGACGAACTCCCATAGATTGCACCAAGAGGAGACGAACTCTCCTAGATTGGATTCAGATGAGATGAACTCCAATAGATTGGACCAAGATGGGACGAACTCTCCTAGATTGGATCGAGATGAGACGAACTTGGTTAGAATGGACCAAAAGGAGACGAACTCTTTTATATTGACCAAGAGTAGGCCAACACACTTTGTTTGGACGAAGAGGGGACGAACTCTGTTAGATTGGATCAAGAAAACACTAACTCTGTTAGATAGGACCAAGATGAGACAAACTCTCTCAGTTTGGACAAAGAGGAGATGAACTCTCTTAGATTAGATTAAGAATAAACGAACCCGCTTAGATTGGACCAAGAGTAGACGAACTCTCTTAGATTGGATGAATATGAAACGATCTCCCACAAATAGGACCAAGAGGGGACGAACTCTTTTAGATTGGATCAAGATGAGACGAACTTGGTTAGAATGGACCAAGAGGAGACGAACTGTCTTAGATTGACCAAGAGGAGAACAACAAGCTTAGTTTGGACAAAGACGAGACGAACGCTCTTAGATTGGATCAAGATGAGACGAACTCCAATAGAATGGACCAAGAGGTGACGAACTCTCTTCGATTGGATCAAGATGAGACGAACTTGGTTAGAATGGACCAAGAGTAGACGAACTCTCTTAGATTGACCAAGAGGAGACCAACACGCTTATCTTGGACAAGTAGGAGACGAACTCTATTAGATTAGATCAAGAAAAGACGAACTCGGTTTTATAGGACCAAGAGGAGACAAACTCTCTCAGTTTGGACAAAGAGGAGACGAACTGTCTTAGATTGGATCAAGATGAGACAAACTACCATAGATTGGAACAAGAGGAGACGAACTCTCTTAGATTGGATTAAGATGAGACGAACTCCAATGGATTGGACAAAGAGGAGACGAACTCCTTTAGATTGGATCAAGATGAGACGAACTTGGTTAGAATGGACCAAGAGGAGACGAACTCTCTTAGATTGGATCAAGATGAGACGAACTTGGTTAGAATGGACCATGAGAAGACGAACTCTCTTAGATTGACCAAGAGGAGACCAACACGCTTAGTTTGGACAAAGAGAAGACGAACTCTCTTAGATTGGATCAAGATAAAACGAACTCCCACAGATTCGACCAAGAGTAGACGAACTCACTTTTATTGGACCAAGAGTAGACGAACTCTCTTAGATTGGATCAAGATGAGACGACCACGGTTAGAAAGCACTAAGAGGAGCCGAACTCTCTTTGATTGGACCAAGAAAAGACGAACTCGGTTAGATTGGACCAAGAGGAGACAAACTCTATTAGATTGGATCAAGAAAAGACGAACACGGTTAGAATGGACCATGAGGAGACAAACCCTCATAGTTTGGACGAAGAGGAGAAGGACTCTCTCTGATTGGATCGAGATTAAACGATCTCCCTTAGATTGGACCATGAGTAGACGAACTGGCTTAGATTGAATGAATATGAAACGAATTCCCAAAAATTGGACCAAGAGGAGACGAACTCCCTTAGATTGGATCAAGATGAGACGAACTTGGCTAGAATGGACCAAGAGAAGACGAAGGCTCTTAGATTGACCAAGAGGAGACCAACACGCTTAGTTTGGACAAAGAGGAGACGAACTCTCTATGATTGGATCACGACGAGACGAACAACCACAGATTGGACCAAGTGGAGACGAACTCTCTTAGTTTGGATTAAGATGAGACGAACTCCAATAGATTGGACAAAGTGGAGACGAACACTTTTAGATTGGATTAAGATGAGACGAACTTCGTTAGAATGGACCAAGAGGAGACAAACTCTCTTAGATTGACCAAGAGGAGACCAACACGCTTAGTTTCGACAAAGAGAAGACGAACTCTCTTAGATTGGATCAAGATGTGACAAACTACAACAGATTGGACCAAGAGGAGACGAACTCTCTTAGATTGGATCAAGATGAGACGAACTTGGTTAGAATGGACCAAGAGGAGACGAACTCTCTTAGATTGACCAAGAGGTGACCAACACGCTTAGTTTGGACAAAGAGGAGACGAACTCTCTTAGATTGGATGAAGATGAGAAGAACTCCCATAGATTGGACCAAGACGAGACGAACTCTCTTAGATTGGATGAGGATGAGAAGAACTCCCATAGATTGGACCAAGACGAGACGAACTCTCTTAGATTGGATTAAGATGAGATGAACTCCAACAGATTGGACCAAGATGGGACGAACTCTCTTAGAGTGGATCAAGACGAGACGAACTTAGTTAGAATGGACCAAGAGGAGATCAACACGCTTAGTTTGGACAAAGAGGAGACGAACTCTGTTAGAGTGGATCAAGAAAAGACGAACTCGATTAGATTGGACCAAGGGGAGACAAACTCTCTTAGTTTGGACAAAGAGGAGAAGAACTCTCTTATATTAGATCAAGATTAAACGAACTCCCATAGATTGGACCAAGAGTACACGAACTCTGTTAGATTGGATGAAGATTAAACGAACTCCCATAGATTGGACCAAGAGTACACGAACTCTCTTAGATTGGATTAAGATGAGACGAACTCCAATAGATTTGACCAAGAGGAGACGAACTCTTTTAGATTGGATCAAGATGAGACGAACTTGGTTAAAATGGACCAAGAGGAGACGAATTGTCTTAGATTGACCAAGAGGAGACCAACACGCTTAGTTTGGACAAAGAGTAGACGAACTCTCTTAGATTGGATCTAGATGAGACGAACTCCCATAGATTGGACCAAGTGGACACGAACTCTCTTAGATTGGATGAAGATGAGACGAACTCCCATAGATTGGACCAAGAGGAGACGAACTCTCTTAGATTAGATTAAGATGAGATGAACTCCAATAGATTGGACCAAGATGGGACGAATTCTCTTAGATTGGATCAAGTTGAGACGAACTAGGTTAGAATGGACCAAGAGGAGACGAACTCTTTTAGATTGACCAAGAGGAGACCAACACGCTTAGTTACGACAAAGAGGAGACGAACTCTGTTAGATTGTATTAAGAAAAGACAAACTCGGTTAGATTGGACCAGGAGGAGACAAACTCTCTCAGTTTGGACAAAGAGGCGACGAACTCTCTTAGATTGGATCAAGATGAAACGAACTCCCACAGATTGGACCAAGAGTAGGCGAACTAACTTATATTGCACCAAGAGTAGACGAACTCTCTTAGATTGGATCAAGATGAGACGAACTGTCTTAGATTGACCAAGAGGAGACCAACACGCTTAGTTTGAACAAAGAGGAGACGAACTCTCTTAGATTGGATCAAGATGAGACGAACTCCCATAGATTGGATGAAGTGGTGATGAACTCTCTTAGATTGGATCAAGATCAGACGCACTTGGTTAGAATGGACCAAGAGTAGACGAACTCGCTTAGATTGACCAAGAGGAGACCAACACGCTTAGCTTGGACAAGTAGGAGACGAACTCTATTGGATTAGATCAAGAAAAGACGAACTCGGTTATATAGGACCAAGAGGTGACAAACTCTCTCAGTTTGGACAAAGAGGAGACGAACTGTCTTAGATTGGATCAAGATTAGACGAACTGTCTTAAATTGACCAAGAGGAGACCAACACGCTTAGTTTGAACAAAGAGGAGACGAACTCTCTTAGATTGGATCAAGATGAGACGAACTCCCATAGATTGGATGAAGTGGTGATGAACTCTCTTAGATTGGATCAAGATCAGACGCACTTGGTTAGAATGGACTAAGAGTAGACGAACTCGCTTAGATTGACCAAGAGGAGACCAACACGCTTAGCTTGGACAAGTAGGAGACGAACTCTATTGGATTAGATCAAGAAAAGACGAACTCGGTTATATAGGACCAAGAGGTGACAAACTCTCTCAGTTTGGACCAAGAGGAGACGAACTGTCTTAGATTGGATCAAGATTAGACGAACTGTCTTAAATTGACCAAGAGGAGACCAACACGCTTAGTTTGAACAAAGAGGAGACGAACTCTCTTAGATTGGATCAAGATGAGACGAACTCCCATAGATTGGATGAAGTGGTGATGAACTCTCTTAGATTGGATCAAGATCAGACGCACTTGGTTAGAATGGACCAAGAGTAGACGAACTCGCTTAGATTGACCAAGAGGAGACCAACACGCTTAGCTTGGACAAGTAGGAGACGAACTCTATTGGATTAGATCAAGAAAAGACGAACTCGGTTATATAGGACCAAGAGGTGACAAACTCTCTCAGTTTGGACCAAGAGGAGACGAACTCTCTTAGATTGAATCAAGATTAAACGAACTCCCATAGATTGGACCAAGAGTACACGAACTCTCTTAGATTGGATGAAGATGAGACGACCTCCCATAGATTGGACAAGGAGGAGACGGACTCTCTTTGATTGGATTAAGATGAAACGAACTCCAATAGATTTGACCATGAGGAGACGAACTCTTTTAGATTGGATCAAGATGAGACAAACTTGGTTAGAATGGACCAAGAGGAGACGAACTGCCTTAGATTGACCAAGAGGAGACCAACAAGCTTAGTTTGGACAAAGAGGAGACGAACTCTCTTAGATTGGATCAAGATGAGACGAACTCCCATAGATTGGACCAAGAGGACACGAACTCTCTTAGATTGGATGAAGATGAGACGAACTCCCATAGATTGGACCAAGAGGACACGAACTCTCTTGGATTAGATTAAGATGAGATGAACTCCAATAGATTGGACCAAGATGGGACGAATTCTCTTAGAGGAGACGAACTAGGTTAGAATGGACCAAGAGCAGACGAACTCTTTTAGATTGACCAAGAGGAGACCAACACGCTTAGTTACGACAAAAAGGAGACGAACTCTGTTAGATTGTATCAAGAAAAGACAAACTCGGTTAGATTGGACAAGGAGGAGAGAAACTCTCTCAGTTTGGACAAAGTGGAGACGAACTCTCTTAGATTGGATCAAGATTAAACGAACTCCCATAGATTAGACCAAGACTAGACGAACTCTCTTAGATTGGACGAAGATGAAACGAACTCCCATGGATTGCACCAAGAGGAGACGAACTCTCCTAGATTGGATAAAGATGAGATGAACTCCAACAGGTTGGACCAAGATGGGACGAACTCTCTTAGAGTGGATCAAGATGAGATGAACTTGGTTAGAATGGACCAAGAGGAGACGAACTCTCTTAGATTGAATCAAGATTAAACGAACTCCCATAGATTAGACCAAGAGTAGACGAACTCTCTTAGATTGGATGAAGATGAGACGAACTCCCATCGATTGGACCAAGAGGTGACGGACTCTCTTAGATTAGATTAAGATGAGACGAACTCTTTTAGATTGGATAAGATGAGACGAACTTGGTTAGAATGGACCAAGAGGAGACGAACTGCCTTAGATTGACCAAGAGGAGACCAACACGCTTAGTTTGGACAAAGAGGAGACGAACTCTCTCAGATTGGATCAAGATGAGACGAACTCCCATAGATTGGACCAAGAGAAGACGAACACTCTTAGAATAGATTAAGATGAGATGAACTCCAATAGATTGGACCAAGATGGGACGAACTCTCCTAGATTGGATCGAGATGAGACGAACTTGGTTAGAATGGACCAAGAGGAGACGAACTCTTTTAGATTGACCAAGAGGAGACCAACACGCTTAGTTAGGACAATGAGGAGACGAAATCTGTTAGATTGGATCAAGAAAAGACGAACTCGGTTAGATGGGACCAAGATGAGACAAACTCTCTTAGTTTGGACAAAGAGGAGACGAACACTGTTAGATTGGATGAAGATTAAACGAACTCCCATAGATTAGACCAAGAGTAGACGAACTCTCTTGGATTGGATGAAGATGAGATGAACTCCCATAGATTGCACCAAGAGGAGACGAACTCTCCAAGATTGGATTAAGAGGAGATGAACTCCAATAGATTGGACAAGATGGGACGAACTCTCCTAGATTGGATCGAGATGAGACGAACTCTTTTTGATTGACCAACAGGAGACCAACACACTTAGTTTAGACAAAGACGAGACGAACTCTCTAAGATTAGATCAAGATTAAACGAACTCCCATAGATTGGACCAAGAGTACACGAACTCTCTTAGATTGGATGAAGATGAGACGACCTCCCATAGATTGGACAAGGAGGAGACGGACTCTCTTTGATTGTATTAAGATGAGACGAACTCCAATAGATTTGACCAAGAGGAGACGAACTCTTTTAGATTGGATCAAGATGAGACGAACTTGGTTAGAATGGACCAAGAGGAGACGAACTGTCTTAGATTGACCAAGAGGAGACCAACACGCTTAGTTTGGACAAAGAGGAGACGAACTCTCTTAGATTGGATCAAGATGAGACGAACTCCCATAGATTGGACCAAGAGGACACGAACTCTCTTAGATTGGATGAAGATGAGACGAACTCCCATAGATTGGACCAAGAGGACACGAACTCTCTTGGATTAGATTAAGATGAGATGAACTCCAATAGATTGGACCAAGATGGGACGAATTCTCTTAGAGGAGACGAACTAGGTTAGAATGGACCAAGAGCAGACGAACTCTTTTAGATTGACCAAGAGGAGACCAACACGCTTAGTTACGACAAAAAGGAGACGAACTCTGTTAGATTGTATCAAGAAAATACAAACTCGGTTAGATTGGAACAGGAGGAGAGAAACTCTCTCAGTTTGGACAAAGCGGAGACGAACTCTCTTAGATTGGATCAAGATTAAACGAACTCCCATAGATTAGACCAAGAGTAGACGAACTCTCTTAGATTGGACGAAGATGAAACGAACTCCCATGGATTGCACCAAGGGGAGACGAACTCTCCTAGATTGGATGAAGATGAGATGAACTCCAACAGGTTGGACCAAGATGGGACGAACTCTCTTAGAGTGGATCAAGATGAGATGAACTTGGTTAGAATGGACCAAGAGGAGACGAACTCTCTTAGATTGAATCAAGATTAAACGAACTCCCATAGATTAGACCAAGAGTAGACGAACTCTCTTAGATTGGATGAAGATGAGACGAACTCCCATAGATTGGACCAAGAGGTGACGGACTCTCTTAGATTAGATTAAGATGAGACGAACTCTTTTAGATTTGATAAGATGAGACGAACTTGGTTAGAATGGACCAAGAGGAGACGAACTGCCTTAGATTGACCAAGAGGAGACCAACACGCTTAGTTTGGACAAAGAGGAGACGAACTCTCTCAGATTGGATCAAGATGAGACGAACTCCCATAGATTGGACCAAGAGAAGATGAACACTCTTAGAATAGATTAAGATGAGATGAACTCCAATAGATTGGACCAAGATGGGACGAACTCTCCTAGATTGGATCGAGATGAGACGAACTTGGTTAGAATGGACCAAGAGGAGACGAACTCTTTTAGATTGACCAAGAGGAGACCAACACGCTTAGTTAGGACAATGAGGAGACGAACTCTGTTAGATTGGATCAAGAAAAGAAGAACTCGGTTAGATGGGACCAAGATGAGACAAACTCTCTTAGTTTGGACAAAGAGGAGAAGAACACTCTTAGATTGGATGAAGATTAAACAAACTCCCATAGATTAGACCAAGAGTAGACGAACTCTCTTGGATTGGATGAAGATGAGATGAACTCCCATAGATTGCACCAAGAGGAGACGAACTCTCCAAGATTGGATTAAGAGGAGATGAACTCCAATAGATAGGACAAGATGGGACGAACTCTCCTAGATTGGATCGAGATGAGACGAACTCTTTTTGATTGACCAAGAGGAGACCAACACACTTAGTTTGGACAAAGACGAGACGAACTCTCTAAGATTAGATCAAGATTAAACGAACTCCCATAGATTGGACCAAGAGTACACGAACTCTCTTAGATTGGATGAAGATGAGACGACCTCCCATAGATTGGACAAGGAGGAGACGGACTCTCTTTGATTGGATTAAGATGAGACGAACTCCAATAGATTTGACCATAAGGAGACGAACTCTTTTAGATTGGATCAAGATGAGACAAACTTGGTTAGAATGGACCAAGAGGAGACGAACTGCCTTAGATTGACCAAGAGGAGACCAAAACGCTTAGTTTGGACAAAGAGGAGACGAACTCTCTTAGATTGGATCAAGATGAGACGAACTCCCATAGATTGGACCAAGAGGACACGAACTCTCTTAGATTGGATGAAGATGAGATGAACTCCCATAGATTGGACCAAGAGGACACGAACTCTCTTGGATTAGATTAAGATGAGATGAACTCCAATAGATTGGACCAAGATGGGACGAATTCTCTTAGAGGAGACGAACTAGGTTAGAATGGACCAAGAGCAGACGAACTCTTTTAGATTGACCAAGAGGAGACCAACACGCTTAGTTACGACAAAGAGGAGACGAACTCTGTTAGATTGTATCAAGAAAAGACAAACTCGGTTAGAATGGACCAGGAGGAGAGAAACTCTCTCAGTTCGGACAAAGCGGAGACGAACTCTCTTAGATTGGATCAAGATTAAACGAACTCCTATAGATTAGACCAAGAGTAGACGAACTCTCTTAGATTGGATGAAGATGAAACGAACTCCCATGGATTGCACCAAGAGGGGACGAACTCTCCTAGGTTGGATTAAGATGAGATGAACTCCAACAGGTTGGACCAAGATGGGACGAACTCTCTTAGAGTGGATCAAGATGAGATGAACTTGGTTAGAATGGACCAAGACGAGACGAACTCTCTTGGATTGAATCAAGATTAAACGAACTCCCATAGATTGGACCAAGAGTACACGAACTCTCTTAGATTGGATGAAGATGAGACGACCTCCCATAGATTGGACAAGGAGGAGACGGACTCTCTTTGATTGGATTAAGATGAAACGAACTCCAATAGATTTGACCATGAGGAGACGAACTCTTTTAGATTGGATCAAGATGAGACAAACTTGGTTAGAATGGACCAAGAGGAGACCAACAAGCTTAGTTTGGACAAAGAGGAGACGAACTCTCTTAGATTGGATCAAGATGAGACGAACTCCCATAGATTGGAACAAGAGGACACGAACTCTCTTAGATTGGATGAAGATGAGACGAACTCCCATAGATTGGACCAAGAGGACACGAACTCTCTTAGATTGGATTAAGATGAGATGAACTCCAACAGGTTGGACCAAGATGGGACGAACTCTCTTAGAGTGGATCAAGATGAGATGAACTTGGTTAGAATGGACCAAGAGGAGACGAACTCTCTTAGATTGAATCAAGATTAAACGAACTCCCATAGATTAGACCAAGAGTAGATGAACTCTCTTAGATTGGGTGAAGATGAGACGAACTCCCATCGATTGGACCAAGAGGTGACGGACTCTCTTAGATTAGATTAAGATGTGACGAACTCTTTTAGATTGGATAAGATGAGACGAACTTGGTTAGAATGGACCAAGAGGAGACGAACTCTTTTAGATTGACCAAGAGGAGACCAACACGCTTAGTTAGGACAATGAGGAGACGAAATCTGTTAGATTGGATCAAGAAAAGACGAACTCGGTTAGATGGGACCAAGATGAGACAAACTCTCTTAGTTTGGACAAAGAGGAGACGAACACTCTTAGATTGGATGAAGCTTAAACGAACTCCCATAGATTAGACCAAGAGTAGACGAACTCTCTTGGATTGGATGAAGATGAGATGAACTCCCATAGATTGCACCAAGAGGAGACGAACTCTCCAAGATTGGATTAAGAGGAGATGAACTCCAATAGATTGGACAAGATGGGACGAACTCTCCTAGATAGGATCGAGATGAGACGAACTCTTTTTAATTGACCAAGAGGAGACCAACACACTTAGTTTGGACAAAGACGAGACGAAGTCTCTAAGATTAGATCAAGATTAAACGAACTCCCATAGATTGGACCAAGAGTACACGAACTCTCTTAGATTGGATGAAGATGAGACGACCTCCCATAGATTGGACAAGGAGGAGATGGACTCTCTTTGATTGTATTAAGATGAGACGAACTCCAATAGATTTGACCAAGAGGAGACGAACTCTTTTAGATTGGATCAAGATGAGACGAACTTGGTTAGAATGGACCAAGAGGAGACGAACTGTCTTAGATTGACCAAGAGGAGACCAACACGCTTAGTTTGGACAAAGAGGAGACGAACTCTCTTAGATTGGATCAAGATGAGACGAACTCCCATAGATTGGACCAAGAGGACACGAACTCTCTTAGATTGGATGATGATGAGACGAACTCCCATAGATTGGACCAAGAGGACACGAACTCTCTTGGATTAGATTAAGATGAGATGAACTCCAATAGATTGGACCAAGATGGGACGAATTCTCTTAGAGGAGACGAACTAGGTTAGAATGGACCAAGAGCAGACGAACTCTTTTAGATTGACCAAGAGGAGACCAACACGCTTAGTTACGACAAAAAGGAGACGAACTCTGTTAGATTGTATCAAGAAAAGACAACTCGGTTAGATTGGAACAGGAGGAGAGAAACTCTCTCAGTTTGGGCAAAGCGGAGACGAACTCTCTTAGATTGGATCAAGATTAAACGAACTCCCATAGATTAGACCAAGAGTAGACGAACTCTCTTAGATTGGACGAAGATGAAACGAACTCCCATGGATTGCACCAAGGGGAGACGAACTCTCCTAGATTAGATTAAGATGAGATGAACTCCAACAGGTTGGACCAAGATGGGACGAACTCTCTTAGAGTGGATCAAGATGAGATGAACTTGGTTAGAATGGACCAAGAGGAGACGAACTCTCATAGATTGAATCAAGATTAAACGAACTCCCATAGATTAGACCAAGACTAGACGAACTCTTTTAGATTGGATGAAGATGAGACGAACTCCCATAGATTGGACCAAGAGGTGACGGACTCTCTTAGATTAGATTAAGATGAGACGAACTCTTTTAGATTTGATAAGATGAGACGAACTTGGTTAGAATGGACCAAGAGGAGACGAACTGCCTTAGATTGACCAAGAGGAGACCAACACGCCTAGTTTGGACAAAGAGGAGACGAACTCTCTCAGATTGGATCAAGATGAGACGAACTCCCATAGATTGGACCAAGAGGAGATGAACACTCTTAGAATAGATTAAGATGAGATCAACTCCAATAGATTGGACCAAGATGGGACGAACTCTCCTAGATTGGATCGAGATGAGACGAACTTGGGTAGAATGGACCAAGAGGAGACGAACTCTTTTAGATTGACCAAGAGGAGACCAACACGCTTAGTTAGGACAATGAGGAGACGAACTCTGTTAGATTAGATCAAGAAAAGAAGAACTCGGTTAGATGGGACCAAGATGAGACAAACTCTCTTAGTTTGGACAAAGAGGAGATGAACACTCTTAGATTGGATGAAGATTAAACGAACTCCCATAGATTAGACCAAGAGTAGACGAACTCTCTTGGATTGGATGAAGATGAGATGAACTCCCATAGATTGCACCAAGAGGAGACGAACTCTCCAAGATTGGATTAAGAGGAGATGAACTCCAATAGATTGGACAAGATGGGACAAACTCTCCTAGATTGGATCGAGATGAGACGAACTCTTTTTGATTGACCAAGAGGAGACCAACACACTTAGTTTGGACAAAGACGAGACGAACTCTCTAAGATTAGATCAAGATTAAACGAACTCCCATAGATTGGACCAAGAGTACACGAACTCTCTTAGATTGGATGAAGATGAGACGACCTCCCATAGATTGGACAAGGAGGAGACGGACTCTCTTTGATTGGATTAAGATGAAACGAACTCCAATAGATTTGACCATGAGGAGACGAACTCTTTTAGATTGGATCAAGATGAGACAAACTTGGTTAGAATGGACCAAGAGGAGACGAACTGCCTTAGATTGACCAAGAGGAGACCAACAAGCTTAGTTTGGACAAAGAGGAGACGAACTCTCTTAGATTGGATCAAGATGAGACGAACTCCCATAGATTGGACCAAGAGGACACGAACTCTCTTAGATTGGATGAAGATGAGACGAACTCCCATAGATTGGACCAAGAGGACACGAACTCTCTTGGATTAGATTAAGATGAGATGAACTCCAATAGATTGGACCAAGATGGGACGAATTCTCTTAGAGGAGACGAACTAGGTTAGAATGGACCAAGAGCAGACGAACTCTTTTAGATTGACCAAGAGGAGACCAACACGCTTAGTTACGACAAAGAGGAGACGAACTCTGTTAGATTGTATCAAGAAAAGACAAACTCGGTTAGATTGGACCAGGAGGAGAGAAACTCTCTCAGTTTGGACAAAGCGGAGACGAACTCTCTTAGATTGGATCAAGATTAAACGAACTTCTATAGATTAGACCAAGTGTAGACGAACTCTCATAGATTGGACGAAGATGAAACGAACTCCCATGGATTGCACCAAGAGGAGACGAACTCTCCTAGATTGGATTAAGATGAGATGAACTCCAACAGGTTGGACCAAGATGGGACGAACTCTCTTAGAGTGGATCAAGATGAGATGAACTTGGTTAGAATGGACCAAGAGGAGACGAACTCTCTTAGATTGAATCAAGATTAAACGAACTCCCATAGATTAGACCAAGAGTAGACGAACTCTCTTAGATTGGATGAAGATGAGACAAACTCCCATCGATTGGACCAAGAGGTGACGGACTCTCTTAGATTAGATTAAGATGAGACGAACTCTTTTAGATTGGATAAGATGAGACGAACTTGGTTAGAATGGACCAAGAGGAGACGAACTGCCTTAGATTGACCAAGAGGAGACCAACACGCTTAGTTTGGACAAAGAGGAGACGAACTCTCTCGGATTGGATCAAGTTGAGACGAACTCCCGTAGATTGGACCAAGAGAAGACGAACACTCTTAGAATAGATTAAGATGAGATGAACTCCAATAGATTGGACCAAGATGGGACGAACTCTCCTAGATTGGATCGAGATGAGACGAACTTGGTTAGAATGGACCAAGAGGAGACAAACTCTTTTAGATTGACCAAGAGGAGACCAACACGCTTAGTTAGGACAATGAGGAGACGAACTCTGTTAGATGGGACCAAGATGAGACAAACTCTCTTAGTTTGGACAAAGAGGAGACGAACACTCTTAGATTGGATGAAGATTAAACGAACTCCCATAGATTAGACCAAGAGTAGACGAACTCTCTTGGATTGGATGAAGATGAGATGAACTCCCATAGATTGCACCAAGAGGAGACGAACTCTCCAAGATTGAATTAAGATGAGATGAACTCCAATAGGTTGGACAAGATGGGACGAACTCTCCTAGATTGGATCGAGATGAGATGAACTCTTTTAGATTGACCAAGAGGAGACCAACACTCTTAGAATAGATTAAGATGAGATGAACTCCAATAGATTGGACCAAGATGGGACGAACTCTCCTAGATTGGATCGAGATGAGACGAACTTGGTTAGAATGGACCAAGAGGAGACGAACTCTTTTAGATTGACCAAGAGGAGACCAACACGCTTAGTTAGGACAATGAGGAGACGAACTCTGTTAGATTGGATCAAGAAAAGACGAACTCGGTTAGATGGGACCAAGATGAGACAAACTCTCTTAGTTTGGACAAAGAGGAGATGAACACTCTTAGATTGGATGAAGATTAAACGAACTCCCATAGATTAGACCAAGAGTAGACGAACTCTCTTGGATTGGATGAAGATGAGATGAACTCCCATAGATTGCACCAAGAGGAGACGAACTCTCCAAGATTGGATTAAGAGGAGATGAACTCCAATAGATTGGACAAGATGGGACAAACTCTCCTAGATTGGATCGAGATGAGACGAACTCTTTTTGATTGACCAAGAGGAGACCAACACACTTAGTTTGGACAAAGACGAGACGAACTCTCTAAGATTAGATCAAGATTAAACGAACTCCCATAGATTGGACCAAGAGTACACGAACTCTCTTAGATTGGATGAAGATGAGACGACCTCCCATAGATTGGACAAGGAGGAGACGGACTCTCTTTGATTGGATTAAGATGAAACGAACTCCAATAGATTTGACCATGAGGAGACGAACTCTTTTAGATTGGATCAAGATGAGACAAACTTGGTTAGAATGGACCAAGAGGAGACGAACTGCCTTAGATTGACCAAGAGGAGACCAACAAGCTTAGTTTGGACAAAGAGGAGACGAACTCTCTTAGATTGGATCAAGATGAGACGAACTCCCATAGATTGGACCAAGAGGACACGAACTCTCTTAGATTGGATGAAGATGAGACGAACTCCCATAGATTGGACCAAGAGGACACGAACTCTCTTGGATTAGATTAAGATGAGATGAACTCCAATAGATTGGACCAAGATGGGACGAATTCTCTTAGAGGAGACGAACTAGGTTAGAATGGACCAAGAGCAGACGAACTCTTTTAGATTGACCAAGAGGAGACCAACACGCTTAGTTACGACAAAGAGGAGACGAACTCTGTTAGATTGTATCAAGAAAAGACAAACTCGGTTAGATTGGACCAGGAGGAGAGAAACTCTCTCAGTTTGGACAAAGCGGAGACGAACTCTCTTAGATTGGATCAAGATTAAACGAACTTCTATAGATTAGACCAAGTGTAGACGAACTCTCATAGATTGGACGAAGATGAAACGAACTCCCATGGATTGCACCAAGAGGAGACGAACTCTCCTAGATTGGATTAAGATGAGATGAACTCCAACAGGTTGGACCAAGATGGGACGAACTCTCTTAGAGTGGATCAAGATGAGATGAACTTGGTTAGAATGGACCAAGAGGAGACGAACTCTCTTAGATTGAATCAAGATTAAACGAACTCCCATAGATTAGACCAAGAGTAGACGAACTCTCTTAGATTGGATGAAGATGAGACAAACTCCCATCGATTGGACCAAGAGGTGACGGACTCTCTTAGATTAGATTAAGATGAGACGAACTCTTTTAGATTGGATAAGATGAGACGAACTTGGTTAGAATGGACCAAGAGGAGACGAACTGCCTTAGATTGACCAAGAGGAGACCAACACGCTTAGTTTGGACAAAGAGGAGACGAACTCTCTCGGATTGGATCAAGTTGAGACGAACTCCCGTAGATTGGACCAAGAGAAGACGAACACTCTTAGAATAGATTAAGATGAGATGAACTCCAATAGATTGGACCAAGATGGGACGAACTCTCCTAGATTGGATCGAGATGAGACGAACTTGGTTAGAATGGACCAAGAGGAGACAAACTCTTTTAGATTGACCAAGAGGAGACCAACACGCTTAGTTAGGACAATGAGGAGACGAACTCTGTTAGATGGGACCAAGATGAGACAAACTCTCTTAGTTTGGACAAAGAGGAGACGAACACTCTTAGATTGGATGAAGATTAAACGAACTCCCATAGATTAGACCAAGAGTAGACGAACTCTCTTGGATTGGATGAAGATGAGATGAACTCCCATAGATTGCACCAAGAGGAGACGAACTCTCCAAGATTGAATTAAGATGAGATGAACTCCAATAGGTTGGACAAGATGGGACGAACTCTCCTAGATTGGATCGAGATGAGATGAACTCTTTTAGATTGACCAAGAGGAGACCAACACTCTTAGAATAGATTAAGATGAGATGAACTCCAATAGATTGGACCAAGATGGGACGAACTCTCCTAGATTGGATCGAGATGAGACGAACTTGGTTAGAATGGACCAAGAGGAGACGAACTCTTTTAGATTGACCAAGAGGAGACCAACACGCTTAGTTAGGACAATGAGGAGACGAACTCTGTTAGATTGGATCAAGAAAAGACGAACTCGGTTAGATGGGACCAAGATGAGACAAACTCTCTTAGTTTGGACAAAGAGGAGACGAACTCTCTTAGATTGGATAAAGATTAAACGAACTCTCATATATTAGACCAAGAGTAGACGAACTCTCTTAGATTGGATGAAGATGAGACGAACTCCCATAGATTGCACCAAGAGGAGACGAACTCTCCAAGATTGGATTAAGATGAGATGAACTCCAATAGATTGGACAAGATGGGACGAACTCTCCTAGATTGGATCGAGATGAGACGAACTCTTTTTGATTGACCAAGAGGAGACCAACACACTTAGTTTGGACAAAGAGGGGACGAACTCTGTTAGATTGGATCAAGAAAAAACGACCTCGGTCAGATTGGATCAAGAGGAGACAAACTCTCTTAGTTTGGACAAAGACGAGACGAACTCTCTTAGATTGGATCAAGATTAAACGAACTCCCTTACATTAGACCAAGAGTAGACGAACTGTCTTAGATTGACCAAGAGGAGACCATCATGTTTAGTTTGGACAAAGAGGATACGAACTTTCTTAAATTGGATGAAGATGAGACGAACTCCCATAGATTGGACAATGAGGAGACGAACTCTCTTAGATTGGATCAAGAAAAGACTAACTCGGTTAGATAGGACCAAGAGGAGACAAACTCTCTTAGTTTGGACAAAGAGGAGACGAACTCTCTTAGATTGGATGAAGATTCAACGAACTCCCTTAGATTGGACCAAGAAACTCTCTTTGATTGGATGAAGATGAGACGAACTCCCATAGATTGCACCAAGAGGAGAAGAACTCTCCGAGATTGGATTAAGATTTGATGAACTCCAACAGGTTGGACCAAGATGGGACGAACTCTCTTAGAGTGGATCAAGATGAGACGAGCTTGGTTAGAATGGACCAAGAGGACACGAACTCTTTTAGATTGTCCAAGAGGAGACCAACACGCTTAGTTTGGACAAAGAGGAGACGAACTCTGTTAGATTGGATCAAGAAAAGACGAACTCGGTTAGATTGGACCAAGAGGAGACAAACTCTCTTAGTTTGGATAAAGAGGAGATGAACTCTCTTAGATTGGATCAAGATTAAACGAACTCCCTTAGATTGGACCAAGAGTAGACGAACTCTCTTAGATTGGATAAAGATGAGACGAACTCCCATAGATTGGACCAAGCGGTGACGGACTCTCTTAGATTTGATTAAGAGGAGACGAACTCTCTCAGATTGGATCAAGACGAGACGAACTCCCATAGATTGGACCAAGAGAAGACGAACACTCTTAGAATAGATTAAGATGAGATGAACTCCAATAGATTGGACCAAGATGGGACGAACTCTCCTAGATTGGATCGAGATGAGACGAACTTGGTTAAAATGGACCAAGAGGAGACGAACTCTTTTAGATTGACCAAGAGGAGACCAACACGCTTAGTTAGGACAATGAGGAGACGAACTCTGTTAGATTGGATCAAGAAAAGACGAACTCGGTTAGATGGGACCAAGATGAGACGAACTCTCTTAGTTTGGACAAAGAGGAGAGGAATACTCTTAGATTGGATCAAGATTAAACGAACTCCCATAGATTAGGCCAAGAGTAGACGAAATCTCTTAGATTGGATGAAGATGAGACGAACTCCCATAGATTGCACCAAGAGGAGACGAACTCTCCAAGATTGAATTAAGATGAGATGAACTCCAATAGATTGGACAAGATGGGACGAACTCTCCTAGATTGGATCGAGATGAGATGAACTCTTTTAGATTGACCAAGAGGAGACCAACACACTTAGTTTGGACAAAGAGGGGACGAACTCTGTTAGATTGGATCAAGAAAAAACGAACTCGGTCAGATTGGGCCAAGAGGAGACAAACTCTCTTAGTTTGGACAAAGACGAGACGAACACTCTTAGATTGGATCAAGATTAAACGAACTCCCTTACATTAGACCAAGAGTAGACGAACTGTCTTAGATTGACCAAGAGGAGACCAACACGTTTAGTTTGGACAAAGAGGATACGAACTTTCTTAGATTGGATGAAGATAAGACGAACTCCCATAGATTGGATAAAGAGGAGACGGACTCTCTTAGATTGGATCAAGAAAAGACTAACTCGGTTAGATAGGACCAAGAGGAGACAAACTCTCTCAGTTTGGACAAAGAGGAGACGAACTCTCTTAGATTGGATGAAGATTCAACGAACTCCCTTAGATTAGACCAAGAAACTCTCTTTGATTGGATGAAGATGAGACGAACTCCCATAGATTGCACCGAGAGGAGAAGAACTCTCCTAGATTGGATTAAGATATGATGAACTCCAACAGGTTGGACCAAGATGGGACGAACTCTCTTAGAGTGGATCAAGATGAGACGAACACGCTTAGTTTGGACAAAGAGGAGACGAACTCTGTTAGATTGGATCAAGAAAAGACGTACTCGGTTAGATTGGACCAAGAGGAGTCAAACTCTCTTAGTTTGGACAAAGAGGAGATGAACTCTCTTAGATTGGATCAAGATTAAACGAACTCCCTTAGATTGGACCAAGAGTAGACAAACTCTCTTAGATTGGATAAAGATGAGACGAACTCCCATAGATTGGACCAAGCGGTGACGGACTCTCTTAGATTAGATTAAGAGGAGACGAACTCTCTCAGATTGGATCAAGATGAGACGAACTCCCATAGATTGGACCAAGAGAAGACGAAGACTCTTAGAATAGATTAAGATGAGATGAACTCCAATAGATTGGACCAAGATGGGATGAACTCTCCTAGATTGGATCGAGATGAGACAAACTATGTTAGAATGGACCAAGAGGAGACGAACTCTTTTAGATTGACCAAGAGGAGACCAACACGCTTAGTTTGGACAAAGAGGAGACGAACTCTGTTAGATTAGATCAAGAAAAGACGAACTTGGTTAGATTGGACCAAGAGGAGACAAACTCTCTTAGTTTGGACAAAGAGGAGATGAACTCTCTTAGATTGGATCAAGATTAAACGAACTCCCTTAGATTGGACCAAGAGTAGACGAACTCTCTTAGATTGGATAAAGAAGAGACGAACTCCCATAGATTGGACCAAGCGGTGACGGACTCTCTTAGATTAGATTAAGAGGAGACGAACTCTCTCAGATTGGATCAAGATGAGACGAACTCCCATAGATTGGACCAAGAGAAGACGAACACTCTTAGAATAGATTAAGATGAGATGAACTCCAATAGATTGGACCAAGATGGGATGAACTCTCCTAGATTGGATCGAGATGAGACGAACTTGGTTAGAATGGACCAAGAGGAGACGAACTCTTTTAGATTGACCAAGAGGAGACCAACACGCTTAGTTAGGACAATGAGGAGACGAACTCTATTAGATTGGATCAAGAAAAGACGAACTCGGTTAGATGGGACCAAGATGAGACAAACTCTCTTAGTTTGGACAAAGAGGAGATGAACTCTCTTAGATTGGATCAAGATTAAACGAACTCCCTTAGATTGGACCAAGAGTAGACGAACTCTCTTAGATTGGATAAAGATGAGACGAACTCCCATAGATTGGACCAAGCGGTGACGGACTCTCTTAGATTAGATTAAGATGAGACGAACTCCAACAGATTTGACCAAGAGGAGACCAACTCTTTTAGATTGGATAGGATGAGACGAACTTTGTTAGAACGGAGCAAGAGGAGACGAACTGTCTTAGATTGACCAAGTGGAGACCAACACGCTTAGTTTGGACAAAGAGGATACGAACTCTCTTAGATTGGATGAAGATGAGACGACCTCCCATAGATTGGACCAAGAGAAGACGGACTCTCTTTGATTGGATTAAGATGAGACGAACTCCAATAGATTTGACCATGAGGAGACGAACTCTTTTAGATTGGATCAAGATGAGACGAACTTGGTTAGAATGGACCAAGAGGAGACGAACTGTCTTAGATTGACCAAGAGGAGACCAACACGCTTAGTTTGGACAAAGAGGAGACGAACTCTCTCAGATTGGATCAAGATGAGACGAACTCTCTTAGATTGGATCAAGATGAGACGAACTCCCATAGATTGGACCAAGTGGAGACGAACTCTCTTAGATTAGTTTAAGATGAGACCAACTATTTTAGATTGGATAAGATGAGACGAAATTGGTTAGAATGAACCAAGAGGAGACGAACTGTCTTAGATTGACCAAGAGGAGACCAACACGCTTAGTTTGGACAAAGAGGAGACGAACTCTCTCAGATTGGATCAAGATGAGACGAACTCCCATAGATTGGACCAAGAGAAGACGAACACTCCTAGAATAGATTAAGATGAGATGAACTCCAATAGGTTGGACCAACATGGGACGAACTCCCATAGATTGGACAAAGAGGAGACGAACTCTCTTAGATTGGATCAAGATGAGACGAACTCCCATAGATTGGACCAAGTGGAGACGAACTCTCTTAGATCAGATTACGATGAGATGAACTCTAATAGATTGGACCAAGATGGGACGAACTCTCTTAGATTGGATGAAGATGAGACGAACTTGGTTAGAATGGACCAAGAGGAGACGAACTCTTTTAGATTGACCAAGAGGAGACCAACACGCCTAGTTAGGACAAAGAGGAGACGAACTCTGTTAGATTGGATCAAGAAAAGACGAATTCGGTTAGATTGGACCAAGAGGAGACAAACTCTCTTAGTTTGGACAAAGAGGAGACGAACTCTCTTAGATTGGATCAAGATTAAATGAACTCCCATAGATTGGACCAAGAGTAGACGAACTCCCTTAGATTGGATGAAGATGAGACGAACTCCCGTAGATTGGACCAAGAGGTGACGGACTCTCTTAGATTAGTTTAAGATGAGACGAACTCTTTTAGATTGGATAAGATGAGACGAACTTGGTTAGAATGGACTAAGAGGAGACGAACTGTCTTAGATTGACCAAGAGGAGACCAACACGCTTAGTTTGGACAAAGAGGAGACGAACTCTCTCAGATTGGATCAAGATGAGACGAACTCCCATAGATTGGACCAAGAGAAGACGAACACTCTTAGAATAGATTAAGATGAGATGAACTCCAATAGATTGGACCAAGAGGAGACGAACTCTCTTAGATTGGATCAAGATGAGACGAACTCCCATAGATTGGACCAAGTGGAGACGAACTCTCTTAGATCAGATTAAGATGAGATGAACTCTAATAGATTGGACCAAGATGGGACGAACTCTCTTAGATTGGATGAAGATGAGACGAACTTGGTTAGAATGGACCAAGAGGAGACGAACTCTTTTAGATTGACCAAGAGGAGACCAACACGCTTAGTTAGGACAATGAGGAGACGAACTCTGTTAGATTGGATCAAGAAAAGACGAACTCGGTTAGATGGGACCAAGAGGAGACAAACTCTCTTAGTTTGGACAAAGAGGAGACGAACTCTCTTAGATTGGATCAAGATTAAACGAACTCTCATAGATTAGACCAAGAGTAGACGAACTCTCTTAGATTGGATGAAGATGAGACGAACTCCCATAGATTGCACCAAGAGGAGACGAACTCTCCAAGATTGGATTAAGATGAGATGAACTCCAATAGATTGGACCAAGATGGGACGAACTCTCCTAGATTGGATCGAGATGACACGAACTTGGTTAGAATAGACCAAAAGGAGACGGACTCTTTTAGATTGACCAAGAGGAGACCAACACACTTAGTTTGGACAAAGAGGGGACGAACTCTGTTAGATTGGATTAAGAAAAGACGAACTCGGTCAGATTGGACCAAGAGGAGACAAACTCTCTTAGTTTGGATCAAGAAAAGACTAACGCGGTTAGATAGGAGCAATAGGAGACAAACTCTCTCAGTTTGGACAAAGAGGAGACGAACTCTCTTAGATTGGATGAAGATTCAACGAACTCCCTTAGATTAGACCAAGAAACTCTCTTTGATTGGATGAAGATGAGACGAACTCCCATAGATTACACCAAGAGGATAAGAACTCTCCTAGATTGGATTATGTTATGATGAACTCCAACAGGTTGGACCAAGATGGGACGAACTCTCTTATAGTGGATCAAGATGAGACGAACTTGGTTAGATTGGATCAAGAGTGGATCAAGATGGGACGAACTCTCTTAGAGTGGATCAAGAGGAGACCAACACGCTTAGTTTGGACAAAGAGGAGACGAACTCTGTTAGATTGGATCAAGAAAAGACGAACTCGGTTAGATTGGACCAAGAGGAGACAAACTCTCTTAGTTTGGACAAAGAGGAGATGAACTCTTTTAGATTGGATCAAGATTAAACGAACTCCCTTAAATTGGACCAAGAGTAGACGAACTCTCTTAGATTGGATAAAGATGAGACGAACTCCCATAGATTGGACCAAGTGGTGACGGACTCTCTTAGATTAGATTAAGATGAGACGAACTCCAACAGATTTGACCAAGAGGAGACGAACTCTTTTAGATTGGATAGGATGAGACGAACTTTGTTAGCACGGAGCAAGAGGAGACGAACTGTCTTAGATTGACCAAGAGGAGACCAACACGCTTAGTTTGGACAAAGAGGATACGAACTCTCTTAGATTGGATGAAGATGAGACGAACTCCCATAGATTGGACAAAGAGGAGACGAACTCTCTTAGATTGGATCAACATGAGACGAACTCCCATAGATTGGACCAAGTGGAGACGAACTCTCTTAGATCTGATTAAAATGAGCTGAACTCTAATAGATTGGACCAAGATGGGACGAACCCTCTTAGATTGGATGAAGATGAGACGAACTTGGTTAGAATGGACCAAGAGGAAACAAACTCTTTTAGATTGACCAAGAGGGGACCAACACGCCTAGTTAGGACAAAGAGGAAACGAACTCTGTTAGATTGGATCAAGAAAAGACGAATTCGGTTAGATTGGACCAAGAGGAGACAAACTGTCTTAGTTTGGACAAAGAGGAGACGAACTCTGTTAGATTGGATCAAGAAAAGACGAACTCGGTTAGATTGGACCGAGAGGAGACAAACTCTCTTAGTTTGGACAAAGAGGAGATGAACTCTTTTAGAATGGATCAAGATTAAACGAACCCCCTTAAATTGGACCAAGAGTAGACGAAGTCTCTTAGATTGGATAAAGATGAGACGAACTCCCATAGATTGGACCAAGTGGTGACGGACTCTCTTAGATTAGATTAAGATGAGACGAACTCCAACAGATTTGACCAAGAGGAGACGAACTCTTTTAGATTGGATAGGATGAGACGAACTTTGTTAGCACGGAGCAAGAGGAGACGAACTGTCTTAGATTGACCAAGAGGAGACCAACACGCTTAGTTTGGACAAAGACGAGACGAACTCCCATAGATTGGATCAAGATGAGACGAACTCCCATAGATTGGACCAAGAGCAGACGAACTCTCTTACATTGGATCAAGATGAGACGAACTCCCATAGAATGGACCAAGAGGAGACGAACTCTCTTAGATTGGATCAAGATGAGACGAACTTGGTTAGAATGGACCAAGAGAAGACGAACTCTCTTAGATTGACCAAGAGTAGACCAACACGCTTAGTTTGGACAAAGAGGAGACGAACTCTCTTAGATTGGATGAAGATGAGACGAACTCTCATAGATTGGACAAAGAGGAGACGAACTCTCTTAGATTGGATCAAGATGAGACGAACTCCCATAGATTGGACCAAGTGGAGACGAACTCTCTTAGATCTGATTAAGATGAGATGAACTCTAATAGATTGGACCAAGATGGGACGAACCCTCTTAGATTGGATGAAGATGAGACGAACTTGGTTAGAATGGACCAAGAGGAGACGAACTCTCTCAGATTGGATCAAGCTGAGACGAACTCCCATAGATTGGACCAAGAGGAGACGAACTCTCTTGGATTGGATCAAGATGAGATGAACATGGTTAGAATGGACCAAGAGAGGACGAACTCTCTTAGATTGGATCAAGATTAAACGAACTCCCATAGATTGGACCAAGAGGGGACCAACACGCCTAGTTAGGACAAAGAGGAGACGAACTCTGTTAGATTGGATCAAGAAAAGACGAATTCG
This sequence comes from Melaleuca quinquenervia, assembly GCA_030064385.1. Taxonomy (NCBI): domain Eukaryota; kingdom Viridiplantae; phylum Streptophyta; class Magnoliopsida; order Myrtales; family Myrtaceae; genus Melaleuca; species Melaleuca quinquenervia. The sequence goes on from JAPVXF010000047.1 coordinate 79,771, forward strand.
GTTAGATTAGACCAAGAGGAGACAAACTCTCTTAGTTTGGACAAAGAGGAGATGAACTCTCTTAGATTGGATCAAGATTAAACGAATTGCCATAGATTGGACCAAGAGTAGACGAACTCCCATAGATTGGACCAAGTGGTAAAGGACTCTCTTAGATTAGATTAAGATGAGACGAACTCCAACAGATTTGACCAAGAGGAGACGAACTCTTTTAGATTGGATAGGATGAGACAAACTTTGTTAGAATGGACCAAGAGCAGACGAACTGTCTTATATTGACTAAGAGGAGACCAACACGCTTAGTTTGGACAAAGAGGATACGAACTCTCTTAGATTGGATGAAGATGAGACGAACTCCCATAGATTGGACAAAGAGGAGACGACCTCTCTTAGATTGAGCAAGAGGTGACCAACACGCTTAGTTTGGACAAAGAGGAGACGAACTCTGTGTTAGATTGGATCCAGGAAAGACGAACTCGGTTAGATTAGACCAAGAGGAGACAAACTCTCTTAGTTTGGACAAAGAGGAGATGAACTCTCTTAGATTGGATCAAGATTAAACGAATTGCCATAGATTGGACCAAGAGTAGACGAACTCCCATAGATTGGACCAAGTGGTAAAGGACTCTCTTAGATTAGATTAAGATGAGACGAACTCCAACAGATTTGACCAAGAGGAGACGAACTCTTTTAGATTGGATAGGATGAGACAAACTTTGTTAGAATGGACCAAGAGCAGACGAACTGTCTTATATTGACCAAGAGGAGACCAACACGCTTAGTTTGGACAAAGAGGATACGAACTCTCTTAGATTGGATGAAGATGAGACGAACTCCCATAGATTGGACAAAGAGGAGACGAACTCTCTTAGATTAGATCAAGATGAGACGAACTCCCATAGATTGGACCAAGAGGAGACGAACTCTCTTAGATTAGATTACGATGAGATGAACTCTAATAGATTGGACCAAGATGGGACGAACACTCTTAGATTGGATGAAGATGAGACGAACTTGGTTAGAATGGACCAAGATGAGACGAACTCTTTTAGATTGACCAAGAGGAGACCAACAAGCTTAGTTAGGACAAAGAGGAGACGAACTCTGTTAGATTGGATCAAGAAAAGATGAACTCGGTTAGATTGGACCAAGAGGAGACAAACTCTCTTAGTTTGGACAAAGAGGAGACGAACTCTCTTAGATTGGATCAAGATTAAACGAACTCCCATAGATTGGACCAAGAGTAGACGAACTCCCTTAGATTGGATGAAGATGAAACGAACTCCCATAGATTGGACCAAGAGGAGACCAACTATCGTAGATTGGATCAAGAGGAGACGAACTCTCTTTGATTGGATCAAGAGGAGACGAACTCTGTTAGATTGGATCAAGAAAAGACAAACTCGGTTAGATTGGACCAGGAGGAGACAAACTCCCATAGATTGGACTAAGAGAAGACGAACTCTCTTAGATTGGATTAAGATGAGACGAACTTCGTTAGAATGAACGAAATGGAGACGAACTCTCTTAGATTGGATCATGATGAGACGAACTTGGTTAAAATGGGCCAAGAGAAGACGAACTCTCTTAGATTGACCAAGAGGAGACCAACACGCTTAGTTTGGACAAAGAGGAGACGAACTCAGTTAGATTCGATCAAGAGGAGACAAACTCTCTTAGCTTGGACAAAGAGGAGAGGAACTCTCTTAGATTGGATGAAGATGAGACGAACTCCCATAGATAGGACCAAGAGGAGACCAACTATCGTAGATTGGATCATGAGGAGACGAACTCTCTTAGATTGGACCAAGAGGAGACGAAATCTATTAGATTGGATCAAGAAAAGACGAACTCGGTTAGATTGGACCATGAGGAGACAAACTCTCTTAGTTTCGACAAAGAGCAGACGAACTCTCTTAGATTGGATCAAGATAAAACGATCTCCCTTAGATTGGATCAAGTGTAGACGAACTCCCTTAGAATGGATGAAGATGAGACGAACTCCCATAAATTGGACTAAAAGGAGACGAACTCTCTTATATTGGATCAAGATGAGACGAACTTGGCTAGAATGGCAAAGAAGACGAAGTCTCTTAGATTGACCAAGAGGAGACCAACACGCTTAGGTTGGACAAAGAGGAGACGAACTCTCTTAGATTGGATCAAGATGAGACGAACTCCCATGATTGGACCAAGAGGAGACAACCTCTCTTAGATTGAGCAAGAGGTGACCAACACGCTTAGTTTGGACAAAGAGGAGACGAACTCCGTCAGATTGGATCAAGAAAAGGCGAACTCGGTTAGATAGGACCAAGAGGAGACAAACTCTCTTAGTTTGGACAAAGAGGAGACGAATTCTCTTAGATTGGATCAGGATTAAACGAACTCCCATAGATTGGACCAAGAGTAGACGAACTCCCTTAGATTGGATGAAGATGAAACGAACTCCCATAGATTGGACCAAGAGGAGACCAACTATCGTAGATTGGATCAAGAGGAGACGAACTCTCTTTGATTGGATCAAGAGGAGACGAACTCTGTTAGATTGGATCAAGAAAAGACAAACTCGGTTAGATTGGACCAGGAGGAGACAAACTCCCATAGAATGGACTAAGAGAAGACGAACTCTCTTAGATTGGATTAAGATGAGACGAACTTCGTTAGAATGAACGAAATGGAGACGAACTCTCTTAGATTGGATGATGATGAGACGAACTTGGTTAAAATGGGCCAAGAGAAGACGAACTCTCTTAGATTCGATCAAGAGGAGACAAACTCTCTTAGCTTGGACAAAGAGGAGACGAACTCAGTTAGATTCGATCAAGAGGAGACAAACTCTCTTAGCTTGGACAAAGAGGAGAGGAACTCTCTTAGATTGGATGAAGATGAGACGAACTCCCATAGATAGGACCAAGAGGAGACCAACTATCGTAGATTGGATCATGAGGAGACGAACTCTCTTAGATTGGACCAAGAGGAGACGAAATCTATTAGATTGGATCAAGAAAAGACGAACTCGGTTAGATTGGACCATGAGGAGACAAACTCTCTTAGTTTCGACAAAGAGCAGACGAACTCTCTTAGATTGGATCAAGATAAAACGATCTCCCTTAGATTGGATCAAGTGTAGACGAACTCCCTTAGAATGGATGAAGATGAGACGAACTCCCATAAATTGGACTAAAAGGAGACGAACTCTCTTATATTGGATCAAGATGAGACGAACTTGGCTAGAATGGCAAAGAAGACGAAGTCTCTTAGATTGACCAAGAGGAGACCAACCCGCTTAGGTTGGACAAAGAGGAGACGAACTCTCTTAGATTGGATCAAGATGAGACGAACTCCCATGATTGGACCAAGAGGAGACGACCTCTCTTAGATTGAGCAAGAGGTGACCAACACGCTTAGTTTGGACAAAGAGGAGACGAACTCCGTCAGATTGGATCAAGAAAAGGCGAACTCGGTTAGATAGGACCAAGAGGAGACAAACTCTCTTAGTTTGGACAAAGAGGAGACGAATTCTCTTAGATTGGATCAGGATTAAACGAACTCCCATAGATTGGACCAAGAGTAGACGAACTCCCTTAGATTGGATGAAGATGAAACGAACTCCCATAGATTGGACCAAGAGGAGACCAACTATCGTAGATTGGATCAAGAGGAGACGAACTCTCTTTGATTGGATCAAGAGGAGACGAACTCTGTTAGATTGGATCAAGAAAAGACAAACTCGGTTAGATTGGACCAGGAGGAGACAAACTCCCATAGAATGGACTAAGAGAAGACGAACTCTCTTAGATTGGATTAAGATGAGACGAACTTCGTTAGAATGAACGAAATGGAGACGAACTCTCTTAGATTGGATCATGATGAGACGAACTTGGTTAAAATGGGCCAAGAGAAGACGAACTCTCTTAGATTCGATCAAGAGGAGACAAACTCTCTTAGCTTGGACAAAGAGGAGACGAACTCAGTTATATTCGATCAAGAGGAGACAAACTCTCTTAGCTTGGACAAAGAGGAGAGGAACTCTCTTAGATTGGATGAAGATGAGACGAACTCCCATAGATAGGACCAAGAGGAGACCAACTATCGTAGATTGGATCATGAGGAGACGAACTCTCTTAGATTGGACCAAGAGGAGACGAAATCTATTAGATTGGATCAAGAAAAGACGAACTCGGTTAGATTGGACCATGAGGAGACAAACTCTCTTAGTTTCGACAAAGAGCAGACGAACTCTCTTAGATTGGATCAAGATAAAACGATCTCCCTTAGATTGGATCAAGTGTAGACGAACTCCCTTAGAATGGATGAAGATGAGACGAACTCCCATAAATTGGACTAAAAGGAGACGAACTCTCTTATATTGGATCAAGATGAGACGAACTTGGCTAGAATGGCAAAGAAGACGAAGTCTCTTAGATTGACCAAGAGGAGACCAACACGCTTAGGTTGGACAAAGAGGAGACGAACTCTCTTAGATTGGATCAAGATGAGACGAACTCCCATGATTGGACCAAGAGGAGACGACCTCTCTTAGATTGAGCAAGAGGTGACCAACACGCTTAGTTTGGACAAAGAGGAGACGAACTCCGTCAGATTGGATCAAGAAAAGGCGAACTCGGTTAGATAGGACCAAGAGGAGACAAACTCTCTTAGTTTGGACAAAGAGGAGACGAATTCTCTTAGATTGGATCAGGATTAAACGAACTCCCATAGATTGGACCAAGAGTAGACGAACTCCCTTAGATTGGATGAAGATGAAACGAACTCCCATAGATTGGACCAAGAGGAGACCAACTATCGTAGATTGGATCAAGAGGAGACGAACTCTCTTTGATTGGATCAAGAGGAGACGAACTCTGTTAGATTGGATCAAGAAAAGACAAACTCGGTTAGATTGGACCAGGAGGAGACAAACTCCCATAGAATGGACTAAGAGAAGACGAACTCTCTTAGATTGGATTAAGATGAGACGAACTTCGTTAGAATGAACGAAATGGAGACGAACTCTCTTAGATTGGATGATGATGAGACGAACTTGGTTAAAATGGGCCAAGAGAAGACGAACTCTCTTAGATTCGATCAAGAGGAGACAAACTCTCTTAGCTTGGACAAAGAGGAGACGAACTCAGTTAGATTCGATCAAGAGGAGACAAACTCTCTTAGCTTGGACAAAGAGGAGAGGAACTCTCTTAGATTGGATGAAGATGAGACGAACTCCCATAGATAGGACCAAGAGGAGACCAACTATCGTAGATTGGATCATGAGGAGACGAACTCTCTTAGATTGGACCAAGAGGAGACGAAATCTATTAGATTGGATCAAGAAAAGACGAACTCGGTTAGATTGGACCATGAGGAGACAAACTCTCTTAGTTTCGACAAAGAGCAGACGAACTCTCTTAGATTGGATCAAGATAAAACGATCTCCCTTAGATTGGATCAAGTGTAGACGAACTCCCTTAGAATGGATGAAGATGAGACGAACTCCCATAAATTGGACTAAAAGGAGACGAACTCTCTTATATTGGATCAAGATGAGACGAACTTGGCTAGAATGGCAAAGAAGACGAAGTCTCTTAGATTGACCAAGAGGAGACCAACCCGCTTAGGTTGGACAAAGAGGAGACGAACTCTCTTAGATTGGATCAAGATGAGACGAACTCCCATGATTGGACCAAGAGGAGACGACCTCTCTTAGATTGAGCAAGAGGTGACCAACACGCTTAGTTTGGACAAAGAGGAGACGAACTCCGTCAGATTGGATCAAGAAAAGGCGAACTCGGTTAGATAGGACCAAGAGGAGACAAACTCTCTTAGTTTGGACAAAGAGGAGACGAATTCTCTTAGATTGGATCAGGATTAAACGAACTCCCATAGATTGGACCAAGAGTAGACGAACTCCCTTAGATTGGATGAAGATGAAACGAACTCCCATAGATTGGACCAAGAGGAGACCAACTATCGTAGATTGGATCAAGAGGAGACGAACTCTCTTTGATTGGATCAAGAGGAGACGAACTCTGTTAGATTGGATCAAGAAAAGACAAACTCGGTTAGATTGGACCAGGAGGAGACAAACTCCCATAGAATGGACTAAGAGAAGACGAACTCTCTTAGATTGGATTAAGATGAGACGAACTTCGTTAGAATGAACGAAATGGAGACGAACTCTCTTAGATTGGATCATGATGAGACGAACTTGGTTAAAATGGGCCAAGAGAAGACGAACTCTCTTAGATTCGATCAAGAGGAGACAAACTCTCTTAGCTTGGACAAAGAGGAGACGAACTCAGTTAGATTCGATCAAGAGGAGACAAACTCTCTTAGCTTGGACAAAGAGGAGAGGAACTCTCTTAGATTGGATGAAGATGAGACGAACTCCCATAGATAGGACCAAGAGGAGACCAACTATCGTAGATTGGATCATGAGGAGACGAACTCTCTTAGATTGGACCAAGAGGAGACGAAATCTATTAGATTGGATCAAGAAAAGACGAACTCGGTTAGATTGGACCATGAGGAGACAAACTCTCTTAGTTTCGACAAAGAGCAGACGAACTCTCTTAGATTGGATCAAGATAAAACGATCTCCCTTAGATTGGATCAAGTGTAGACGAACTCCCTTAGAATGGATGAAGATGAGACGAACTCCCATAAATTGGACTAAAAGGAGACGAACTCTCTTATATTGGATCAAGATGAGACGAACTTGGCTAGAATGGCAAAGAAGACGAAGTCTCTTAGATTGACCAAGAGGAGACCAACACGCTTAGGTTGGACAAAGAGGAGACGAACTCTCTTAGATTGGATCAAGATGAGACGAACTCCCATGATTGGACCAAGAGGAGACGACCTCTCTTAGATTGAGCAAGAGGTGACCAACACGCTTAGTTTGGACAAAGAGGAGACGAACTCCGTCAGATTGGATCAAGAAAAGGCGAACTCGGTTAGATAGGACCAAGAGGAGACAAACTCTCTTAGTTTGGACAAAGAGGAGACGAATTCTCTTAGATTGGATCAGGATTAAACGAACTCCCATAGATTGGACCAAGAGTAGACGAACTCCCTTAGATTGGATGAAGATGAAACGAACTCCCATAGATTGGACCAAGAGGAGACCAACTATCGTAGATTGGATCAAGAGGAGACGAACTCTCTTTGATTGGATCAAGAGGAGACGAACTCTGTTAGATTGGATCAAGAAAAGACAAACTCGGTTAGATTGGACCAGGAGGAGACAAACTCCCATAGAATGGACTAAGAGAAGACGAACTCTCTTAGATTGGATTAAGATGAGACGAACTTCGTTAGAATGAACGAAATGGAGACGAACTCTCTTAGATTGGATCATGATGAGACGAACTTGGTTAAAATGGGCCAAGAGAAGACGAACTCTCTTAGATTCGATCAAGAGGAGACAAACTCTCTTAGCTTGGACAAAGAGGAGACGAACTCAGTTAGATTCGATCAAGAGGAGACAAACTCTCTTAGCTTGGACAAAGAGGTGAGGAACTCTCTTAGATTGGATGAAGATGAGACGAACTCCCATAGATAGGACCAAGAGGAGACCAACTATCGTAGATTGGATCATGAGGAGACGAACTCTCTTAGATTGGACCAAGAGGAGACGAAATCTATTAGATTGGATCAAGAAAAGACGAACTCGGTTAGATTGGACCATGAGGAGACAAACTCTCTTAGTTTCGACAAAGAGCAGACGAACTCTCTTAGATTGGATCAAGATAAAACGATCTCCCTTAGATTGGATCAAGTGTAGACGAACTCCCTTAGAATGGATGAAGATGAGACGAACTCCCATAAATTGGACTAAAAGGAGACGAACTCTCTTATATTGGATCAAGATGAGACGAACTTGGCTAGAATGGCAAAGAAGACGAAGTCTCTTAGATTGACCAAGAGGAGACCAACACGCTTAGGTTGGACAAAGAGGAGACGAACTCTCTTAGATTGGATCAAGATGAGACGAACTCCCATGATTGGACCAAGAGGAGACGACCTCTCTTAGATTGAGCAAGAGGTGACCAACACGCTTAGTTTGGACAAAGAGGAGACGAACTCCGTCAGATTGGATCAAGAAAAGGCGAACTCGGTTAGATAGGACCAAGAGGAGACAAACTCTCTTAGTTTGGACAAAGAGGAGACGAACTCTCTTAGATTGGACCAGGATGAGACGAACTTGGTTAGAATGGACCAAGAGGAGACGAACTCTCTTAGATTGACCACGAGGAGACCAACACGCTTAGTTTAGACAAAGAGGAGACGAACTCTGTTAGATTGGATCAAGAAAAGACGAACTCGGTTAGATAGGACCAAGAGGAGACAAACTCTCTCAGTTTGGACAAAGAGGAGAGGAACTCTCTTAGATTGGATCAAGATTAAACGAACTCCCTTAGATTGGACCAAGAGTAGACGAACTCTCTTAGATTGGATGAAGATGAGACGAACTCCCATAGATTGGACCAAGAGGAACCGAACTCGCTTAGATTGGATTAAGATGAGACGAACTCCAATAGATTGGACCGAGAGGAGACGAACTCTTTTAGATTGGATCATGATGAGACGAACTTGGTTAGAATGGACCAAGAGGAGACGAACTGTCTTAGATTGACCAAGAGGAGACCAACACGCTTAGTTTGGAAAAAGACGAGACGAACTCTCTTAGATTGGATCAAGATGAGACGAACTCCCATAGAATGGACCAAGAGGAGACGAACTCTCTTAGATTGACCAAGAGGAGACCAACACGCTTAGATAGGACAAGGAGGAGACGAACTCTGTTAGATTGGATCAAGAAAAGTCGAACTCGGTTAGATAGGACCAAGAGGAGACAAACTCTCTCAGTTTGGACAAAGAGGAGACGAACTCTGTTAGATTGGATCAAGATTAAACGAACTCCCTTAGATTAGACCAAGAGTCGACGAACTCTCTTCGATTGGATGAAGATGAGACGAACTCCCATAGATTGGACCAAGGGGAGACGAACTCTTTTAGATTGGATGAAGATGAGACGAACTTGGTTAGAATGGACCAAGAGGAGACGAACTGGCTTAGATTGACCAAGAGGAGACCAACATGCTTAGTTTGGACAAAGAGGAGACGAACTCTCTAAGATTGGATCAAGATGAGACGAACTCCCATAGATTGGACCAAGAGGAGACGAACTCCCATAGATTGGACCAAGAGGAGACGAACTCTATAAGATTGGATCAAGATGAGACGAACTTGGTTAGAATGGACCAAGAGGAGACGAACTCTCTCAGATTGGCCAAGAGAAGACCAACACGCTTAGTTTGGACAAAGAGGAGACGAACTCTGTTAGATTGGATCAAGAAAAGACGAACTCGGTTAGATCGGACCAAGAGGAGACGAACTCTCTTAGATTGGATCAAGATGAGACGAAGTTGGTTAGAATGGGCCAAGAGGAGACGAACTCTCTTAGATTGGCCAAGAGGAGACCAACCCGCTTAGTTTGGACAAAGAGGAGACAAGCAGTATAGTACAGGAATCTAGAAACGACCATCATCAGACTTAGCAGCGAAGGATAACTAACACTACCCCTTTTTCCCTCGTCAGTATAAACAACAAAAAGGACTGAGGAAATGGGATTGCTATTCACACAGGGGGTACTCATAGTCCTCGCCTAGGGGTCAACCACACTGCCCTCTTTTGGATCACCAAATCCCTGAGATAAATTATGGCCGAAGACCATACCCTCTGGTTCCTCGTGGTGGTCAGTATAGAAAACTAGGGGTCCGCCCTTCTCTCCTTCGTAGCGACACCAGTACTCGTGCCCTATCCAACGTCTTTGCAACGGATGCCAGTCCCACAGCATCTTCGAGTGTATCTCGATCACTCTATCAGTATCCGTTTCGAATCTATTAATATTCAAACCAGAGTCCTTTTGCTTAGTCCTGTCCATCTCCTCACGTAGCTCTTCATCATACTCGCGGAAGACCTCTCGCACAAAACGTTCCATGTCCTTCTCTGTCCTGTCCCCTTCCAACCACCGCTTCATCGCTCGACTGAGGTTCTCTTCCTCCACGTGGTGGTCTGTTAGATTAGATTAAGAAAAGACGAACTCGGTTAGATAGGACCAAGAGGAGACGAACTCCCACAGATCGGACCAAGAGAAGACGAACACTCTTAGATTGGATTAAGATGAGACGAACTCCAACAGATTAGACCAAGAGGAGACAAACACTTTTAGATTGGATCAAGATGAGACGAACTTGGCTATAATGGACCAAGAGGAGACGAACTCACTTAGATTGGATCAAGATGAGACGAACTTTGTTACAATGGACCAAGAGCAGACGAACTCTCTTAGATTGACCAAGAGGAGCCCAACACGTTTAGTTTGGACAAAGAGGACACGAACTCTCTTAGTTTGGACTAAGTGGAGACGAACTCTCATAGATTGGATCAAGATTAAACGATCTCCCTTAGATTAGACCAAGAGTAGACGAACTCTCTTAGATTGGATGAAGATGAGACGAACTTGCATAGATTGGACCAAGAGGAGACGAACTCTCGTAGATTGGATTAAGATGAGATGAACTCCAATGCATTGGACCAAGATGGGACGAACTCTCTTAGATTGGATCAAGATGAGACGAACTTGTTTAGAATGGACCAAGAGGAGACGAACTCTTTTAGATTGACCAAGAGGAGACCAACACGCTTAGTTTGGACAAAGAGGAGAGGAACTCTGTTAGATTGGATCAAGAAAAGACGAACTCAGTTAGAATGGACCAAGAGGAGACAAACTCTCTAAGTTTGGACAAAGAGGAGACAAACTCTCTTAGATTGGATCAAGATGAGCCGAACTTGGTTAGAATGGACCATGAGAAGACGAACTCTCTTAGATTGGATCAAGATGAGACGAACTTTGTTAGAATGGACCAAGAGAAGACGAACTCTCTTAGATTGACCAAGAGGAGACGAACACGCTTAGTTTGGACAAAGAGGAGACGAACTCTCTTAGATCGAATCAAGAAAAGACGAACTCGGTTATATAGGACCAAGAGGAGACAAACTCTCTCAGTTTGGACAAAGAGGAGACGAACTCTCTTAGATTAGATCAAGATTAAACGAACTCCCTTAGATTGGACCAAGAGTAGACGAGCTCTCTTAGATTGGATGAAGATAAGACGAACTCCCATAGATTGGACCAAGAGGAGCCGAACTCTCTTAGATTGGATTAAGAAGAGACGAACTCCAATAGATTGGACCAAGAGGAGACGAACTCTTTTAGATTGGATCAAGATGAGACGAACTTGGTTAGAATGGACCATGAGGAAACGAACTGTCTTAGATTGACCAAGAGGAGACCAACACACTTAGTTTGGACAAAGACGAGACGAACTCTCTTAGATTGGATCAAGATGAGACGAACTCCTATAGATTGGACCAAGAGAAGACGAACTCTCTTACATTGGATCAAGATGAGACGAACATGGTTAGAATGGACCAAGAGGAGACGAACTCTCTTAGATTGGATCAAGATTAAACGAACTCCCATAGATTGGACCAAGAGGAGACGAACTCTTTTAGATTGGATGAAGATGAGACGAACTCGCATAGATTGGACCAAGAGGAGACGAACTCTCATAGATTGGATTAAGATAAGATGAACTCCAATGGATTGGACCAAGAAGAGACGAACTCCCATAGATTGGACCAAGAGAAGACGAACTCTCTTAGATTGGATCAAGATGAGACGAACATGGTTAGAATGGACCAAGAGGAGACGAACTCTCTTAGATTGGATCAAGATTAAACGAACTCCCATAGATTGGACCAAGAGGAGACGAACTCTTTTAGAATGGATCAAGATGAGACGAACTTGGTTAGAATGGACCAAGAGGAGACGAACTGTCTTAGATTGACCAAGAGGAGACCAACACGCTTAGTTTGGACCAAGAGGAGACGAACACTCTTAGATTGGATCAAGATGAGACGAACTCCCATAGATTGGACCAAGAGGAGACGAACTCCCATAGATTGGACCAAGAGGAGACGAACTCTGTTAGATTGGATTAAGATCAGACGAATTTCAATAGATTGGACTAAGAGGAGACGAACTCTATAAGATTGAATCAAGATGAGACGAACATGGTTAGAATGGACCAAGAGGAGACGAACTCTCTCAGATTGGATCAAGAAGAGACGAACTTGGTTAGAATGGACCAAGAGAAGACGAACTCTCTTAGATTGACCGAGAGTAGCCCCACACGCTTAGTTTGGACAAAGAGGAGACGAACTCTCTTAGATCGGATCAAGATGAGACGAACTCCCATTGATTGGACCAGGAGGAGACGAACTCCCATAGATTGGATCAAGAGGAGACGAACACTCTTAGATTGGATCAAGATGAGACGAACTTGGTTAGAATGGACCAAGAGGAGACGAACTCTCTCAGATTGGATCAAGATGAGACGAACTTTGTTAGAATGGACCAAGAGAGGACGAACTCTCTTAGTTTGACCAAGAGTAGACCAACACGCTTAGTTTGCACAAAGAGAAGCCGAACTCTCTTAGATTGGATCAAGATGAGACGAACTCCCATAGATTGGACCAAGAGGAGACGAACTCTCTTGGATTGGATCAAGATCAGATGAACATGGTAAGAATGGACCAAGAGGAGATGAACTCTCTTAGATTGGATCAAGATTAAACGAACTCCCATAGATTGGACCAAGAGGAGACGAACTCTTTTAGATTAGATCAAGATGAGACGAACTTGTTAGAATGGCCAAGAGGAGATGAACTCTCTCAGATTGGATCAAGATGAGACGAACTTGGTTAGAATGGACCATGAGGAGACGAACTGCCTTAGATTGACCAAGAGGAGACCAACACGCTTAGTTTGGACAAAGACGAGACGAACTCTCTTAGATTGGATCAAGATGAGACGAACTCCCATAGATTGGACCAAGAGCAGACGAACTCTCTTACATTGGATCAAGAAGAGACGAACTCCCATAGAATGGACCAAGAGGAGACGAACTCTCTCAGATTGGATCAAGATGAGACGAACTTGGTTAGAATGGACCAAGAGAAGACGAACTCTCTTAGATTGACCAAGAGTAGACCAACACGCTTAGTTTGGACAAACAGGAGACGAACTCTCTTAGATTGGACCAGGAGGAGACGAACTCCAATAGATTGGATCAAGAGGAGACGAACACTCTGAGATTGGATCAAGATGAGACGAACTTGGTTAGAATGGACCAAGAGGAGACGAACTCTCTCAGATTGGATCAAGATGAGACGAACTTGGTTAGAATGGACCAAGAGAGGACGAACTCTCTTAGATTGACCAAGAGTAGACCAACACGCTTAGTTTGCACAAAGAGGAGCCGAACTCTCTTAGATTGGATCAAGATGAGACGAACTCCCATAGATTGGACCAAGAGGAGACGAACTCTCTTGGATTGGATCAAGATGAGATGAACATGGTAAGAATGGACCAAGAGGAGATGAACTCTCTTAGATTGGATCAAGATTAAACGAACTCCCATAGATTGGACCAAGAGGAGACGAACTCTCTTGGATTGGATCAAGATGAGATGAACATGGTAAGAATGGACCAAGAGGAGATGAACTCTCTTAGATTGGATCAAGATTAAACGAACTCCCATAGATTGGACCAAGAGGATACGAACTCTTTTAGATTGGATCAAGGTGAGACGAACTTGTTAGAATGGCCAAGAGGAGACGAACAGTCTCAGATTGGATCAAGATGAGACGAACTTGGTTAGAATGGACCATGAGGAGACGAACTGCCTTAGATTGACCAAGAGGAGACCAACACGCTTATTTTGGACAAAGACGAGACAAACTCTCTTAGATTGGATCAAGATGAGACGAACTCCCATAGATTGGACCAAGAGCAGACGAACTCTCTTACATTGGATCAAGATGAGACGAACTCCCATAGAATGGACCAAGAGGAGACGAACTCTCTCAGATTGGATCAAGATGAGACGAACTTGGTTAGAATGGACCAAGAGAAGACGAACTCTCTTAGATTGACCAAGAGTAGACCAACACGCTTAGTTTGGACAAATAGGAGACGAACTCTCTTAGATTGGATCAAGATGAGACGAACTCCCATAGATTGGATCAAGATGAGACGAACACTCTTAGATTGGATCAAGATGAGACGAACATGGTTAGAATGGACCAAGAGGAGACGAACTCTCTCAGATTGGATCAAGATGAGACGAACTTGCTTAGAATGGACCAAGAGAAGAAGAACTCTCTTAGATTGACCAAGAGTAGACCAACACGCTTAGTTTGGACAAATAGGAGACGAACTCTCTTAGATTGGACCAGGAGGAGACGAACTCCGATAGATTGGATCAAGAGGAGACGAATACTCTGAGATTGGATCAAGATGATACGAACTTGGTTAGAATGGACCAAGAGGAGACGAACTCTCTCAGATTGGATCAAGATGAGACGAACTTGGTTAGAATGGACCAAGAGAGGACGAACTCTCTTAGATTGACCAAGAGTAGACCAACACGCTTAGTTTGCACAAAGAGGAGCCGAACTCTCTTAGATTGGATCAAGATGAGACGAACTCCCATAGATTGGACCAAGAGGAGACGAACTCTCTTGGATTGGATCAAGATGAGATGAACATGGTAAGAATGGACCAAGAGGAGATGAACTCTCTTAGATTGGATCAAGATTAAACGAACTCCCATAGATTGAACCAAGAGGATACGAACTCTTTTAGATTGGATCAAGATGAGACGAACTTGTTAGAATGGCCAAGAGGAGACGAACACTCTCAGATTGGATCAAGATGAGACGAACTTGGTTAGAATGGACCATGAGGAGACGAACTGCCTTAGATTGACCAAGAGGAGACCAACACGCTTAGTTTGGACAAAGACGAGACAAACTCTCTTAGATTGGATTAAGATGAGACGAACTCCCATAGATTGGACCAAGAGCAGACGAACACTCTTACATTGGATCAAGATGAGACGAACTCCCATAGAATGGACCAAGAGGAGACGAACTCTCTCAGATTGGATCAAGATTAGACGAACTCCCATAGATTGGATCAAGATGAGACGAACACTCTTAGATTGGATCAAGATGAGACGAACATGGTTAGAATGGACCAAGAGGAGACGAACTCTCTCAGATTGGATCAAGATGAGACGAACTTGCTTAGAATGGACCAAGAGAAGAAGAACTCTCTTAGATTGACCAAGAGTAGACCAACACGCTTAGTTTGGACAAACAGGAGACGAACTCTCTTAGATTGGACCAGGAGGAGACGAACTCCGATAGATTGGATCAAGAGGAGACGAACACTCTGAGATTGGATCAAGATGAGACGAACTTGGTTAGAATGGACCAAGAGGAGACGAACTCTCTCAGATTGGATCAAGATGAGACGAACTTGGTTAGAATGGACCAAGAGAGGACGAACTCTCTTAGATTGACCAAGAGTAGACCAACACGCTTAGTTTGGACAAAGAGGAGACGAACTCTCTTAGATTGGATCAAGATGAGACGAACTCCCATAGATTGGATCAAGATGAGACGAACACTCTTAGATTGGATCAAGATGAGACGAACATGGTTAGAATGGACCAAGAGGAGACGAACTCTCTCAGATTGGATCAAGATGAGACGAACTTGCTTAGAATGGACCAAGAGAAGAAGAACTCTCTTAGATTGACCAAGAGTAGACCAACACGCTTAGTTTGGACAAAGAGGAGACGAACTCTCTTAGATTGGATCAAGATGAGACGAACTCCCATAGATTGGACCAAGACGAGACGAACTCTCTTAGATTTGATCAAGATGAGATGAACCTGGTTAGAATGGACCAAGAGGAGACCAACACTCTTAGATTGGATCAAGATGAGACGAACTTGGTTAGAGTGGACCAAGAGAAGACGAACTCTCTTAAATTGACCAAGAGTAGACCAACACGCTTAGTTTGGACAAAGAGGAGACGAACTCTCTTAGATTGGATCAAGATGAGACGCACTCCCATAGATTGGACCAAGAGGAGATGAACTCTCTTAGATTGGATCAAGATGAGATGAACATGGTTAGAATGGACCAAGAGGAGACGAACTCTCTTAGATTGGCTCAAGAATAAACGAACTCCCATAGATTGGACCTAGAGGAGACGAACTCTTTTAGATTGGATCAAGATGAGACGAAATTGGCTAGAATGGACCAAGAGGAGACGAACTATCTTAGATTGACCAAGACGAGACCAACAAGAGGAGACGAACTCCCATAGATTGGACCAAGAGGAGACGAACTCTCTTTGATTGGATTAAGATCAGACAAACTCCATTAGATTAGACCAAGAGGAGACGAACTCTATAAGATTGGATCATGATGAGACGAACTTGTTAGAATGGACCAAGAGGAGGTGAACTCTCTCAGATTGGATCAAGATGAGACGAACTTGGTTTGAATGGACCAAGAGAAGACGAACTCACATAGATTGACCAAGAGTAGACCAACACGCTTAGTTTGGACAAAGAGGAGACGAACTCTCTTAGATTGGATCAAGATGAGACGAACTCCCATAGATTGGACCAAGAGGAGACGAACTCTCTTAGATTGGATCAAGATGAGATGAACATGGTTAGAATGGACCAAGAGGAGACGAACTCTCTTAGATTGGATCAAGATTAAACGAACTCCCATAGATTTGACCAGGAGGAGACGAACTCTTTTAGATTGGATCAAGATGAGACGAACTTGTTAGAATGGACAAAGAGGAGACGAACTCTCTCAGATGGGATCAAGATGAGACGAACTTGGTTAGAATGGACCAAGAGAAGACGAACTCTCTTAGATTGACCAAGAGTAGACCAACACGCTTAGTTTGGACAAAGAGGAGACGAACTCTCTTAGATTGGATCAAGATGAGACGAACTCCCATAGATTGGATCAAGAGGAGACGAATACTCTTAGATTGGATCAAGATGAGACGAACCTGGTTAGAATAGACCAAGAGGAGACGAACTCTCTCAGATTGGATCAAGATGAGACGAACTTGGTTAGAATGGACCAAGAGAAGACGAACTCTCTTAGATTGACCAAGAGTAGACCAACACGCTTAGTTTGGATAAAGAGGAGACGAACTCTCTTAGATTGGATCAAGATGAGATGAACTCCAATAGATTGGACCAAGACGAGACGAACTCTCTTAGATTGGATCAAGATGAGAAGAACATGGTTAGAATGGACCAAGAGGAGACGAACTCTCTTAGATTGGCTCAAGATTAAACGAACTCCCATAGATTGGACCTAGAGGAGACGAACTCTTTTAGATTGGATCAAGATGAGACGAACTTGTTAGAATGGACCAAGAGGAGACGAACTCTCTCAGATTGGATCAAGATGAGACGAACTTGGTTAGAATGGCCCAAGAGAAGACGAACTCTCTTAGATTGACCAAGAGTAGACCAACACGCTTAGTTTGGATAAAGAGGAGACGAACTCTCTTAGATTGGATCAAGATGAGATGAACTCCAATAGATTGGACCAAGACGAGACGAACTCTCTTAGATTGGATCAAGATGAGAAGAACATGGTTAGAATGGACCAAGAGGAGACGAACTCTCTTAGATTGGCTCAAGATTAAACGAACTCCCATAGATTGGACCTAGAGGAGACGAACTCTTTTAGATTGGATCAAGATGAGACGAACTTGTTAGAATGGACCAAGAGGAGACGAACTCTCTCAGATTGGATCAAGATGAGACGAACTTGGTTAGAATGGCCCAAGAGAAGACGAACTCTCTTAGATTGACCAAGAGTAGACCAACACGCTTAGTTTGGACAAAGAGGAGACGAACTCTCTTAGATTGGATCAAGATGAGACGAACTCCCTTGGATTGGATCAAGAGAAGACGAATACTCTTAGATTGGATCAAGATGAGACGAACTCCCATAGATTGGATCAAGATGAGACGAACACTCTTAGATTGGATCAAGATGAGACGAACCTCGTTAGAATGGACCAAGAGGAGACGAACTCTCTCAGATTGGATCAAGATGAGACGAACTTGGTTAGAATGGACCAAGAGAAGACGAAATCTCTTAGATTGACCAAGAGTAGACCAACACGCTTAGTTTGGACAAAGAGGAGACGAACTCTCTTAGATTGGATCAAGATGAGACGAACTCCCATAGATTGGACCAAGACGAGACGAACTCTCTTAGAATGGATCAAGATGAGATGAACATGGTTAGAATGGACCAAGAGGAGACGAACTCTTTTACATTGGATCAAGATTACACGAACTCCCATAGATTTGACCAAGAGGAGACGAACTCTTTTAGATTGGATCAAGATGAGACGAACTTGTTAGAATGGACCATGAGGAGACGAACTCTCTCAGATGGGATCAAGATGAGACGATCTTGGTTAGAATGGACCAAGAGAAGACGAACTCTCTTAGATTGACCAAGAGTAGACCAACACGCTTAGTTTGGACAAAGAGGAGACGAACTCTCTTAGATTGGATCAAGATGAGACGAACTCCCATTGATTGGATCAAGAGGAGACGAATACTCTTAGATTGGATTAAGATGAGACGAACCTGGTTAGAATAGACCAAGAGGAGACGAACTCTCTCAGATTGGATCAAGATGAGACGAACTTGGTTAGAATGGACCAAGAGAAGACGAACTCTCTTAGATTGACCAAGAGTAGACCAACACGCTTAGTTTGGACAAAGAGGAGACGAACTCTCTTAGATTGGATCAAGATGAGATGAACTCCCTTAGATTGGACCAAGACGAGACGAACTCTCTTAGATTGGATCAAGATGAGATGAACATGGTTAGAATGGACCAAGAGGAGACGAACTCTCTTAGATTGGCTCAAGATTAAACGAACGCCGTTAGATTGGACCTAGAGGAGACGAACTCTTTTAGATTGGATCAAGATGAGACGAACTTGTTAGAATGGACCAAGAGGAGACGAACTCTCTCAGATTGGATCAAGATGAGACGAACTTGGTTAGAATGGACCAAGAGCAGACGAACTCTCTTAGATTGACCAAGAGGAGACCAACACGCTTAGTTTGGACAAAGACGAGACGAACTCTCTTAGATTGGATCACGATGAGACGAACTCCCATATATTGGACCAAGAGAAGACGAACTCTCTTACATTGGATCAAGATGAGACGAACTCCCATAGAATGGACCAAGAGGAGACGAACTCTCTCAGATTGGATCAAGATGAGACGAACTTGGTTAGAATGGACCAAGAGAAGACGAACTCTCTTAGATTGACCAAGAGTAGACCAACACGCTTAGTTTGGACAAAGAGGAGACGAACTCTCTTAGATTGGATCAAGATGAGACGAACTCCCATAGATTGGATCAAGAAGAGACGAACACTCTTACATTGGATCAAGATGAGACGAACCTGGTTAGAATGGACCAAGAGGAGACGAACTCTCTCAGATTGGATCAAGATGAGACGAACTTGGTTAGAATGGACCAAGAGAAGACGAAATCTCTTAGATTGACCAAGAGTAGACAAACACGCTTAGTTTGGACAAAGAGGAGACGAACTCCCATAGATTGGATCAAGATGAGACGAACTCCCATAGATTGGACCAAGACGAGACGAACTCTCTTAGATTGGATCAAGATGAGATGAACCTGGTTAGAATGGACCAAGAGGAGATGAACACTCTTAGATTGGATCAAGATGAGACGAACTTGGTTAGAATGGACCAAGAGAAGACGAACTCTCTTAGATTGACCAAGATGAGATGAATATGGTTAGAATGGACCAAGAGGAGACGAACTCTCTTAGATTGGCACAAGATTAAACGAACTCCCATAGATTGGACCTAGAGGAGACGAACTCTTTTAGATTGGATCAAGATGAGACGAACTTGGTTAGAATGGACCAAGAGGAGACGAACTGTCTTAGATTGACCAAGAGCAGACCAACTCGCTTAGTTTGGACAAAGTGGAGACGAACTCTCTTAGATTGGATCAAGATGAGACGAATTCCCATAGATTGGACCAAGAGGAGACGAACTCCCATAGATTGGACCAAGAGGAGACGAACTCTCTCAGATTGGATCAAGATGAGGCGAACTTGGTTAGAATGGACCATGAGGAGACGAACTGCCTTAGATTGACCAAGAGGAGACCAAGACGCTTAGTTTGG